>PVKA01027855.1:0-30052 GCA_004027165.1 Ctenomys sociabilis | reverse complement strand
GTAGGACCTTGAACATGAATGAGTGTTGGACTTTGTCAAAGGCTTTCTCTGCATCATTTCAGATGATCGTGTGGTTTTTAGATTTCAGTCTATTAATATAGTGTATTACATTTGTAGATTTTCGAATATTGAACCATCCTTGCATCCCTGGGATGAATCCTACCTGGTCATGGTGTATGATCTTCTTGATGATTTGCTGTATTCTATTTGCCAAGATTTTGTTGAGTATTTTTGCATCTATGTTCATGAGGGAGATTGGCCTGTAGTTCTCCTTTTTGGTTGTGTCTTTTCCTCGTTTTGGAATCAGTATTATACTTGCCTCCAGAAATGATTTTGGGAGGACTTTTCCTTTTCAACTTCATGGAAGAGTTTATGGATCCACTTTTTGATTTGTGGATTCTTTGAACTGTGTTTTTCATCTGAATTGAATTAATTTCTGCTCTAATCGCTATCTTGTGTTTGTACATATATAAACTTTTTCCTTTCACTTCTTTTCTCTTTTCCCTATCCAAATTGTCATTTGCTCTTAAGTTGTTTCTTTCTGTTATACAATACCTATCATACTTTTTTGGGTCTTACTTACTTTTTCCATTTCTTACTCTAGGAAGGTAAAATTTTCACACATATGAATCTGATTCATTTAACTTAGGCATATATTCTCTATTTGCATCCATTCACCTAGACAATCCTCAAGTTTCTCTTCTTTTGTAGCTGAGTAATACTCCACTGTATAAAAATACCACAACTTTTTGTTTATCCATTCCTTAGTTTATGGGCATTTGGATTGTTTCCAAGATTTAGCGATGACAAATTGAGATACTTTAAACATGGATTCACATATATTGTTGTGGTATGATATTTTCAATTTTTCTGGAAAAATACCTAGGAGAAGAGCTTGGTTGAATGTGACCTCCAATCTTAGTTTTTTGAGACATTTCCACAATGATTTCCATAGTGGTTATAGCAGTCTATGCTTCCACCAACAGTAGAGAAGGGAGTCCATTTTCCCAAGATCCCTTGTAGAATGTGGTATTTGTTAATTTCTTGATGATAGTCTTTATTTGTGGGGTTAGATGGAATCTCAGTGTTATTTTAATTCAGATTTCTGAAATGGCCAATAATTTGGATATTTTTTCATTTATTTCCTTATCATTTGCATTTTTTCCTCTGAGAATTTTGTATTCATCTCATATACTCACTTTTGGATTGGGTCTTTCAATTTTAGGGTCCTGATTATACGTTCTAGATAAAAGCACTTTGGGAGAATAGTCAGGTAATTTTATTTCCCAATTTGTGGTGTTTTTTTCTTACTCTTTTGTTGATTTTTGTGGATTTATCTTAGTCTGTTGAAAGGAATTGTTATCATTAATTTTTTTAAATTTCTGAGCAATATTTCATGCTTATATCTGTAATCTGAACAACTGATGGGAAGAAAATAACATGCACTATAAAAGCCATTGTTGAATTTGCATTATCTTGTTTTGTTTTAAAAAAAATACAAAGTTTCCACACTGAACATTACAGTACTGTGAAAAAGGAAAGTGAACTGAATATCAGAAAATTGAAAGATACTCCTTCTTCTTAAGTGGGAAGAACCACTATAATGAAAATGGCCATACTTCCAAAGCTGTTATGAATATTTAACGCAATTATAATCAAAATTGCAATAGCATATCTCACAGAAGTATAGAAAACAATCCTAAAATTTTCTTAGAACCAGAAAAACCTAGATTACCAAAGGCACTTCTGGAGAACAAAGGCAAGGTAGGGGACATCACACTACTGACTTGAAATTATACTATAAAGCAATTATGATAAAAACATCATGACACTGGTTAAAAAATAGACCCAAGGATCAATGGAACAGATTAAAAATATATAAACAGCTGAAGACATACTCATCCACCTTGCCTTTGAAAAAGGTGCCAAGTACATTCACTGGGAGAAAGATAGCATCTTTGGTAAATGGTTCAGGAAAAACTGGCTCTGCATCTGTCAGAGATTACAATTATGACTGTATGTTTCGTCATGCACTAAACTAAATTCAAAATGGATCAAAGATTTAAATATTAAGACAGAGACATTAAATCTAACATGATTGATGATATAAAGTGTGCCTAAGGAGAGTCACATGGAGAGAAAACATTCTTTCAGGCTTTCACAGAGAGCAAATTGGTCAAACAATGGCCGTGACTCATCCACATGGCTGACACTGACAGAGTGTACAAACTGTGGTAAAGGGTTTCAGGGGATTTGACTGACCTTGTCTGATACAAAAGCTACAATTCTTGTTATATATGTCTTGCTTTATCTTGGTCTTAACCATCCAGCAGAAAGTGTAACCATGAGGTATTAAAAGTAAAGCCATATTAATATGCTAAAGTGTAAAATGCTCAAGTCAACAAATTCTGACATTGCAAGTCCTACTACTATTATGGACTACTGGACTATATTGGAATACTTTGCTGAATTCATGTACTTACAATAATTAAATGACAATGGAATACCCATCTCTGGCAAAACTAAACAAAAAAAGGTGTTACAAATGAAGGACCATTTTGTATCTGTATATTCAGAATAGGATAGATATATAGCTATTTTCTCTTAATGCAATGAGAAGAAATGTTTATACTAATGGTGCTTGGACAGGATATCATGGCTATATCTTGTCCGATACAAAATTTACCATTCTTGTAGATATGTCTTGCTTTATCTTGATCTTATCCATTCAGCAGAAATAATCAGTACAAATAATCACTATAATCAAAGAAGTACTAATGCTTTAAAGAATACACTGATAAAAAATAGAGCAGAATATAGAAATTATGGAACTCCTGCATAAGTGAATTAGGAAAGAAATAGAATGTATGAAACAGATCCAAAGTGATATACAGGAAATTAAAATCTCAACTAAAAGCTGGCAAATCCGTTTGAGTAAAAGTGAAAATAGACTTTCTGACATTAACGACACCATTGCAGCTAGTGAAAAGGTAAGCAAAAATCTCTTTAAAAAAAACTAGGATGCAGGAAAAAAATAATTGAACCCCTGCAAAACGATGCAAAGATGAACAATGTAATACTAATAGGCATCATTGAGAAGGAAGGAGTCAATACAAATGATACAAAAAAGAATATGGGCAGAAGTAATAGCAGAAAACTTCCCCAAAATGGGGCAACAATCTGACATTCTGTAACCAAAGCATACAGAACTCCAAATAACATCAACCCAATTAAAACTACTCTCAGACATATAATCAAGATCCCAGAAATTCAGCACAGGAACAGTATACTAAAAGCTGCTAAAGAAAAGAAACAGATCACGTTTCAAGGAAAACCCATCAGAATAATGGCAGATTTCTCTTCAGAAACCATTAAGGAAAGAAGAGCATGAAGCAAAGTACTTCAAGGCTTGCAAGAAAACAAATTCTAACCCAGACTGATATACCCTGTAAAATTCTCTTTCAAGTATAATGGAGAAGTAAAATACTTCCATGACAAAGAACAACTAAAGAATTTCATGATGACAAAGCCAAGCCCACAGACTATTAAATGATGTTCCAGAGAGGGAGCAAAATGATCACAACCCCATGAATGAGAATGGAAAGAACCCACCAAATAGGGCAAACAAGCACAGGAGAATAAGAGGTATACAATAGTAGTCTTTCAATTATACTTTTTGTACAGCAGCAAAATATTTCCATCAGCACATTCTACAAATGGACTTCTTGCATCCTATGGGTCATTTCATATGGGACTACATGGTGGATTTCAAGGAAATAGCTGTAGCTCAGTCCCACAAGTGACACCTAGCCACCAGTAAGTGTCATGGTCATTATCCATGTCCACAACACATTGAAACTTTGTGCGATATCCTATCCCCAAACTGGCAGAAGTGATGACATTAAACTGTCGTTTATTTGTCATTCCAACATTTATGTTTTATTCTTAGTATTTCTTTACTATCATGAAAAATTTTTAGTTCCATTGTTTTGAAACATTTAATTTTAAATTAATTAGTGTTTAATTTTCTGAATATTGCTTAATCTTAATTTTTGTTTTAAGATGCTTTATCTTTTAATTACAATTTATCTAAAAGATATTGTATGATATCTTTTCCTAGTATTTGAAACTTTCTGTTGACTTTATATTACTTCTTCCCTGTCCTTTATACACACATATATATGAAAAAATACGTGTATAATCTGACATACGATTGTTACTGTTTCATAGAAATCTTCAATGACCTTTTAAATAGAGGTTCGTCTAATATACTTTATATAGCCCTGCATAACTATCACTTTGAGAGCCCTTTATTGTTCATCCAGGAGCATACTGCAATTTCTCTTGCCTTTTGAATTATGCTCTTTGTTATTTCCTATGTGCTACATCTGGAGGTATTAAAATATTTCAAGTTTGTATAACTAGAAAATATTTTACTTTTAGTTTTCAAAGGTATGTTTGCTAAGTATAAAATTCAAAGAAGATAGATCTTTTTTTCTTTCAGTCCTTTAATTAGTCTAGTTTCTTATACACTTGATCGTTCTTTTTTTCTTTCTAATGTGAAATAAGACGCTATTTAATTTTGCCCTCCCATAGCTAATATTTTTTATGTATATGCTTTAACCATTTTTTTCTTTATAATAAGTTTTGGACAATTTCATTTTTGTGTATCTTGGTATGATTTTATTTAAATTTCTTGTTCAGCAGGTTCATTTTTTCTTGGAAATGTGGTATTATACGTTGAACTAAATTCATAAATTTTAAATCTTTAAATATTTATTGCCTACTCCTCTCTACTTTGAGAATTCTAATTGTATGAATATAAAAAAGAAAGTAGTTAATGCTTACAATTTTTGTTTTTACTCTGATTTTTTTCCTCTCTTGAATTTCTTATAACTTCTTTAGTTATTGTATTTTTTAAAACAAAATTTATACATTTATATCTGGTAATCTGACAAACTAATCTGCACATAGCATCATGTAATGCAGCAACCATTGTTGGATTACTGTTACTTTGTTTAGTGAAATCTGGATCATGTGTAATGTTTTCCTCTATCACTATTTTGTATTCTTAAAAATAATAATAAAAAGTACAAAAAAAAACCTAAAGAAATAACGCTGAGCTAAAGATTTTGAAAAAAGAAGGAAAATAGAATAGGCAAAACTCTGGAAGACATTGATGTAAGCAAAAACTTCATGAATAAAATACCAATCACATAGGAATTATCACAAAGAATCAACAACTGAGTTCTCAGCTTACTAAAAAGATTTTGCATGGCAATAGAAAGCACAAATAGAGTAAAGAAACAACCAACACGGTGAGAATATGCCAGCGTTTCATGAGAGAAAGAATTACATCAAGAGCACAAAGGAAAGAAAGAAAGAGAAAGCAGGAAAGAAAGAAAGAAAAGAAAAGAAAGAGAAAGAAGAAAAATCAGACTTTCCAAATTTAAAACGCCAATCCAAAAATGGGGGCCTGAAGTGAATACATGCTACTTGTATGAAGAAATACAAATGTCAAATTAATATATTAAGTGTTCAATGTCACTCGCTTTTGAAGAGGTACAAGTTAAAGCAACACCAAGATGCTATCTCCTCACAGATAGCCTAATATCAAGCAATCAACCAACAACAAATGCTGGAGTGGTTGTGAGGAGAAAGGAACTTCTCTTTGCTGTTGGTGGGAGTGTTGGCTTGTGCACCCACTGCGGAAAACCCCTGCAAGCAGTGTGGAAATTCTTCAAAAAGCCAGGATCAGAGTTTCCATTTAAGTCAGTCATTCCCCTTTGCGTGTCTTCCCAGAAAAATTACAAATATTGTATCATAGCAATATTTGTGTATCAATGTTTATAAAAGCACAATTTATGATAGTTACATCGTGGAAAAAACCTAAATGCCCAACAACTAAGGAACTCATATAAAAGATGTGCTCTTTTTATACAATGATGTACTTCACTCAGCCATGAAGAAGAGACTTTTATTATTGGTAAATGAATACTAATTTAAGAACATACTCATAAGTGAAGTAAAACAGATACACCTGTGTAATCATAATGCTTCTCTAGTATAAGAAGATGAAAAGTAAATAATATCTAAAATGTAAACTAGATATTGTAAAAGGGGAAGAAATTTCAAATGGAAAAAGAACCTAGAATGGAAGAAGAAGGAAGGAAGAAAAAGAAGGTAGGGAAAAGCAAAACAAGCAAACAACAAAACATATATTTATATAATGGTTAAGACAGTTATACTACTAATACTTTTAATTCATTGGAAACAAAGGTTTGTGATAATATTATTTAAACAGTGAAATGCAAGTATATTATACACTGAATAAATATTTTTAAAGATAACAATTTACAATGTATGAACCATTTTTACTCTCCTATTATCTTTCTTTGAAGTTTATTTTTCCTTTTAAGAAAAAGAACATTGGTGTTTATTTATATTCATCTTGTGTTGCCAAAAGCATCAGTAGAATTGATTATAAAATTGCAAATTAAAAAAAAAAATAGCTGAGTGGTGTTGTCTCCAGTAATTTTCATAATGAATTTGATTTGAATAACTTCCAAAGAAACATTCTAACTTGATCTATAAATGATGATGATTTAATTTGTTGGTAGGAAATCTCAAGTCATTTTTGTGCATTTTATAAAGGTGCTGGTATCCTGCAAATATAGGCATCACCCCCCAATCCACAAATACTGTCATGAGATTGCTACCTTAAGCCTGAATCCCTGTCTCCACACGGAAATTAATTGTCCTTAGGCCAGCAGGAGATCTAACCAGAGGAGCCATTTAACAGAACTTTTTTTAAAAATCAAAAATTATCTTTTCCATTAGTAACATATAAGCATTTTACCAATTTTTACATAAGTAACAAATACTATGGAATATAATTATCAGAAACTAACCTGAAAATGAATGTTGACAAATGCATATACTTGATTACAAGTAACCAGAAACTTTAAAAATGAAATGATCCAGCCCAATAGGAAAGCATTTGTATTGTTTCAGATCACAGTTACCCAACATGGGGAGTTCTACAATATGTGTGCTAGAAATAATCAAAAGGAAGTGGGAGTGTGGTTCATTCTTCATCAGTTCCACAATTACCAAAAATTTTTATGGTCAAACTAGGATATTAGACATTTATGGGTTAAAAATTGTTAGGACAAAATTGTTCTACAATGTCATTTTATATTAGAGACTGAGTACTATAAAGGCTAGAAATATAGTATCTGAAAATGTCACAATTACATTCAATTCCTTGTGAAGATAAATTCGGACCATCTGTATAACAAGCAAAACAATTGCATAATGAAAAGCATGCATAATTTAATAAGAGACTATAAATATTCAAAAGTAATACTATAATAACTACAACTTGCAAAAATTATTCTCCTTGATTTCACAGCTAAATTTCTTCATAAATAAATCCAGTCTGTTAACCTACTGCCTGTTCACTTGAAACCTGAACCCTCTTTTCAAATTTTTGCTAATTATTTTCTTTATAATACCCAAAATTATATTCTGTCCCTGAGCCCCACTCTATTTCTACAAAAGTTATTCTATTTTCTTGATTAAAACTCCTTTTCTTGCTCTCCAAAAATATGTCACTTCTAATAGAACACTATTACATTTATATCTTATGGACCTTTCTAATATCCATCTCACTTGTTTCCATGTAACACAGAATTTGACCTATTGTCCAATATTTAATCTTGTCACTTTTATGGAACCTAGATTCAACTTTTCTGTCATCTTCTGTTACCCTCTTTGCCAAGATATACCAAGAAATATAAGATCCACATTCCTTTCTCTGGTTTCTACCACCATCAGCTAAACAAAATACTGGGCAACCTGAGAAGATAGAAGCAAGACATTCCAAATAAGACTTGTATTTGCACTTATTATATAGCAGACTTTGTGCTAGTTTTAATTGTATATCCTTCTTCACGAAAAGCAATCTTTGTAACAGATAATATTATCATTCTATTTGCCCATTAAGAAAATAGAGAAATAGCATGTGTAAGACACTTGCTATAGATAATATATATAGAAAAAGTCTACAGAACCTACACTTAAATATCAAGGTCTCTCATGTTAATTTCTTCCTTCAAAAAATATTGTGTAAGAGGATGTCTTCACATCAGAGAGACAGTTGCCATTCCCCTTACAAAATTTGTCCTTTTGAAGCACATGGTCAACTCCTTAAGAGAGGACCCTCAGAGTATGGAGGGAGATTTTTTAGACTGTGTTGTTCCTACCTCAGATCAGTTACAGAAAGAAAAATAGAGTTTAATTCAAGGAAGTTTTACTCCTAAAAAATGCCTCGAGGTGGTATTATATTGTTCTGTATGTAAGACTACTATGTTTGAAAGTAAGGCAGAGTTTTGATCATTAATTAGCAATATTGAAATGTTCTTAGCTACTATTGCTCAGTGCATACTTGGGGACTGTTATACTTAGTGGACAAAATGGGTTATAAAAAATAATTTTCTCAAATATTCACAGCACAATGGGAAAAGACATACAATGTTTGTTGAAAAGGACTCTGGTGAATGATCTTTTTCCTGTGACACAGAACCTTTTTGATGTCTGACTCACCTATCATGTGCTGGCCTATTTCATTCTCTGTGATTTATATCACTGCCTCCTATATTTTTAATCAAATTCTAACTAGAAAATATATTTCATTCCTAGGAGCATACAAATACTGATTCCTATCCAAAAAAAAAAATCTTCTGAACCTAATTCCTCCTTAGATTCCCAAGTCACACCCTTCTGCTATCTCACTTATAAATCCTCTAGATCTGGTTTCTACACTTTTAAATTCATTGTAAGGTCCATCAGTTTCTAATATTATCCTTATTCAGGTCTCTGTCTCTCTTTATAGTGATGGTAATTGATTTTTTACTTTTTCCTTGTCAGTTTTCCCCATGCTGAAATGCATTGTCCTCCTTGCTAATCAGTTAATTTTCTTAAATCTCTTCAGGAATACTGAAGAGATACTTAATTAATACTTAATACTTAATTCTGTCCTAAAAGTTTGACTGGATCCTGTCTTCCACATCAAAAGGGTCATGCCTGACATGAGATATTCAAACATCTGCAAGGAAATCCCAACCAGAGCAAACTTCTCAGCAAGATTTGTGAGGCATTTTCAACATGTCTGGACAATTCACTGTGCTCTGAAGCAGGGCGTGTTTTGTTATTCACTTCTCTGCTTAATCTCCTGTCTCTTCTGAATGTCTCCAGTCAGCACACTTGAGGCTCACTCTCTTTAGGAACAAACTCAAGTACTTCATTATGCATGCAGCCTTCTGTGATCTTTCCTTTACAGTAAATTTTCCCTAAACTTAAAGCCAACATTTTTTCCTTAACACACTATTAATGACAGTTGAAATTCATTGGAAGTCATTATCAAAAATCATGATGCTATCAACATCTTGAAAATGAGGACTTAAAATCTAAAAAGAATTAAGCAAATTACTCAGGATTGCAAAGCTGGTAAACTGTAGACTTGGCATTTAATTTCCTCCCTGACCACTGTGAGAGCAACCTGCTTTTTTACTTATCAATCACAGTGTATACAAATTACATGTGATCATTGTATGTGGAAGGAAGATTACATAGAACATAGAGGTAATTCTACAACATATTCAAAAGAGAATACTTCCCTTGAGCACTAAGAAGGGTCTTGACAGCACTAGAAATTATGAAAGAAAATAAATACAATTTCTCAAATAGAATCTTTTCAGCTTAGAAAACAAATTAAAGTGAAGAACATAAACATAATAATGAAAAAGACATAGAGAGTTCCACTCTCTAAAATGGAAAGCACTCAGTGGGATGGAGACAGAATCACCTACCTCTCCATTTATCCAGGTGTGAAATAATCCCTTAAATTGTCACACACTGAATTTCAGGTCTTGAAAACTCATTGTAAGTTAAATGTATTAATTGTGTAATGATTTTGGAAATCTCTAGTGTTCCTAAAACAGCTCTTGGTCGCCCTGTTTTGATATTGGATGCTTCAAAATTATATAATATTTTTCAGCTTGGAAAATTTGCAATGATCTTAGGGCTGCAATATGGCAAGTCTTGCTACTTGGTATGCCCTCTATAAGCCTGAAAGTGAAAATTCTGGTCTTGAGCCCACTGTGATCACAGTAGACAGATCAGGAAGGCTTTCTCTGGATATCAAGTATCTGGGAAGAAGGGAGGGCAGGGGCAGAATGGGCCCTTCCAAGGTCTGGTAGGAAGTACAACTTTGGCCCAAGTCCTGGGATAATAGGACCCTCAGCCTAAGTTCTTTAACCAGCCTACTCAGAGGCAAGTGTCCTATGGGCTGTCTATCATCCCTTACCCATTAAGTTCCCTTTGAAAGCATTTCTCAGAGCTGTCTGCACAGCCCGATTTCTTAGACTATAAACAATGGGATTGAGGAGAGGGGTCACCACAGTATAGGTGACAGCAATAAGCTGATCCCGTTCTGGGGAGTAGCTTGCTTTGGGTCTCAAATACATAAAAGAGGCACAACCATAGTGAAAAATGACCACTGTGACGTGTGAAGCACAGGTAGAAAAAGCCTTCTTTCGCCCTTCAGTAGAGGGGATCCTCAGGATAGCCACCAGGATGCAAGTGTAGGAGATGGTGATGCAGATGAAAGAGACCAAGAGGACCAGCAGGCTGAGGATGAGGATCCCCAGCTCACTCTGTGCTGTGTCCCCGCAGGCAAGACTCAGCACTGGAGGTGTGTCACAAAAAAAGTGTTGGATCCTATGAGAGCTGCAGAAGGATAGGCGGAAAATGACCAGTGTCATTCCCAGGCCAAAGAGATATCCACTTAGAAAGGAAGCAAAGATGAGCTGGGAACAGAAGGTGGGATTCATGCGGCTGGTATAGTGCAATGGAGCACAAATGGCCGCATATCTGTCAAAGCCCATAGCAGCCAGAAGGAAGCAGTTTGTACAGGCCCAGGAGGCAGAGAAGAACATCTGGGCAGCGCAGCCTGTGTAGGAGATAGCATGGCTCCCCATAGCCAGGCCGAAGAGCATCCTAGGGATGATACCCAATGTGTAGCAGGTCTCAGAGAAGGATAAGAAGGAAAGGAAAAGATACATGGGTGTGTGAAGGTGACTATCCAACCTGATGAGTGCAATAATGAAGACATTGCTGGTCAGAGTGATGAAATACAGAAAGAGGAACAAGGCAAAAAGTAGAAGCTGCAGCTCCCCAAAGCTGGAGAAGCCCATAAAGACAAAGCCCCTCCAGCATGTTACATTTTTCTGCACCATTATGAATGCTGTTTCTGGCATGTTTGCTGATGCCTTCCACCACCCCAGTTGATGTCTAGCTTCTGTAGAAGGCAGAGGGGATTCTTTTCTTTGTGCCTGTTGTCAACAAAAGAGGAAGATAGGATTTAGTTTAGAGTCAAATTTCAGAAAGATATTTGTTACATTAGACTCAAAAATGCCTGGATCCACTCTCATATGCATGCACACATACATGTGCAAAGATAAACAATCATTCTACATGTTCATGAGCCCTTATTCGCGATAAGTACATATGTAACTACATATATACAGACACATAGAAAATATATACATTCAAATTATGCATACTTTACACTTTTGAAATTATGCATTGTATATTTGCTATTAATGAATGTATCTATAAATAGAAAATGTATGTCTTTACATAACAAACACAGTAATTCAGGTAATTTACAGATTAGAAGAGCCATGTTCCACATATATGTTCATACTGACTATACATATACTGGCACTTAAGAATATACAGTAAGGCATATGCATATTTTCTATTAGAATGTGCAGTGCAGGTAGTGGACTTGATGGACATAATTTTATAGGTTAGGCAGCAATGACCAAGTGACTTTCGTGAAGTCATAAAGAAGTGTCACTGGACAGAAGAATTGCAAATTCTAATCTAATGTTACTTTACCCATACAATAATTTCTTTCTTTAGACTCTGTAGGAAACTTACTCCTATGGGTATCGATTAAGAAACATGGTACTCCACAGTAATCATTTTCATATACACAACTGTCCCACATCATTTTATCCTTGCTTAGTTCTTTGTGGAATATAAGGCAGATTCCTTTCACATGTGAAACCAGGCTTAACACTGAAGGAAGATTGGGTCTCCTGAGAGGTCTTGCCTCAGGCATCCCCTAGTCCAAAGATCAGTTATTACATCCAACTGCACCCACCAAAAATGTGTCATGAAGAAGAATCAAACTGTGGAAGTGATTAGGCAAAGGAAGAGTTCCTACTGGTCCAAAAAGTCTCACAGTGAGAGTAAACTCTACCCATTAGCAGCCATGCACTATATTGCCTTCCAGCAGGTAAAAGATATGAGGTCTATCTTACGAACATGTACTCTGAATACAATGGTGCAAGAAATCTCTTTTGAAAAGCTCTAGCCCCAAGTGATGAACCACATCAGCATCTATCCAAACAGTGTTTCTCTGAGGACTCCCCAGGCCCATTGGGTGCTGTTTCAGGAAGCACATCTAATTATGCTTCTTGTCATTAGCTAGGAATATCCTTTTGGGGAAAGTAAAAAAGGGAATGTGAACAAGGAACTGTCATGATTCAAGCCATAATTTGTACCTATTATGTGCTGGGTTTTGCATTTCATTGATAAAGCTTTTCAAATTTACAAGCAAGCAAGATAATATTAACATTTACATTTGACAGTGGTACCTGCCTAGCAGTGTTGATAGCAGCACAGCTGATAATAGCTAAATGTAGAAAACAGCCTGTACCTTCCCCAACAGACCAGTGGATAAAGTGTGTTATGTAAATATAATGGACTATTTCACTGCCATAAAAGGATAAATTTGAGTCATATGTAAGAAAATGATGCATATTACAAACAATGTTAAATGAAATAAATCTGACACAAGCTTAAATATTGTGTTTGCTCTCATATGAGAAATGCAAAGTATAAATAAAGTAAGAACAAACAAAAGATCAATGAAACAGAGGTAGATACACTGCCAATGTAAAGAAGACCAAGAGATAATAGAAGGTTTAAGGAAGGAGGGGAAGTATCCACAAAGATAATTAAGCGGTATTGTATAAATGTGCCAAATATTCACAACGAAAGCTCTGATTGTGTACCCCAAACACGTACTAGTACATTAAAAAATGAATAGAAATTCAGAGAAACAGTTTCTTTGTATACATAACCTTTTTCCTTTTAACCAATACTTAACATTTTGTCTAAATTATTGAACCTTATGTTCCGTTTTTCTCTTCTTTCAACACTTGCTTGTTAGTCTAAGGATAATAGTGTGCATTTTAAAAGAATGCATACAGAATGGTTTGACTATAACATACTTGATGTCTTTATATCTTTCCCTTACTTTTGGTTTGTTGAATATGATGAATTAATATCATCAGATTTCTATCAAAATTTCATGACTTGTACCTGCTTAGGTACACCTCTGTTGTAAAAATTAACACTGAATGTGATATGAAAATGCAAAGATCTAAGAAATCTTGACAAAACAAATAAGATAATAAAATCAGTGCACTATTGCCCAAGAGAAAAATAAGTAGAATAAAGAAAAATAGAATTAGAAACAGAAACTTTGATATTGAGTAAATTTAACTTTTAAAGTGATTGATACGTGCTCGCTTCGGCAGCATATATATTAAAATTGGAATGATACAAAGATTAGCATGGACCCTGCTCAACAATGACAGGCAAATTCCATATTTTCACAGAACACCAAATAACCTCAACTGAAGTAGACACACAGAGACATATAATAGTTAAGATCCCAGAAATCCAACACAAAAATAATATACTGAAAGCTGCAAGAGGGAAGGAGCTCACATTCAAAGCAAAACCCATCAGAATTACAGCCGACTTCTCTACACAAACAGTGAAGGCAAGGAGGGTGTGGGGCAGAGTTCTTCAAGTCCTACACGAAAACAAATTCCAGCCCAGACTATTATACTCGGCAAAACTCTCTTTCAAGTTTGATGGAGAAGTGAAATACTTCCACGACAAAGAACAACTAAAGAATTTCATGATGACAAAGCTATCCCTTCAGAGGCTGCTGAAAGATGTTCTAGAGAGAGACCACAATGACCAGAACTCCATGAATGATAATGGAAGGAACCCACTAAACAGGACAGACAATTAAACACAGGTTATAAAGGAATAAACAACACCAGGTAAATATCATAAAAAACGTAAGTCAGCACATTTCAATGATAACCATCAATGTAAACGGACTTAATTCTCCAATTAAGAGAAATAGACTAGCACAGTGGATTAGGAAACAAAATTCAACAATATGCTGTATACAAAAAACACACTTAACTCCAAAGGACATTCATAGGCCCAAACTCAAAAGATGGAAAACAATACTACATGCCCCAGCACCTCAGAAAAAAGCAGGAGTAGCAATTCTGTTCTCAGATAGTCTCCACTTCAAACCAAGAATGATCAAACAACACAAAGAAGGCCACTATATATTGGTCAGGGGAAAAATTCAAGAGAAAGAAGTAACACTCATAAATATCTATGCACCAACACAGAAGCACCCAACTATATAAGGCAAATCTTAAGGGACAGGAAAAACTTAATGTCTAGGAACACAATCTTAACAGGAGACCTTACCACGCCCTTATCTCAAAAAGATAGGTCAACCAGACAAAAAATTAGCTAGAAAGTAGTAGAACTGAACCAGCGCTTGGAACCAATGGACCTGGTGGACATATACAGAGTGTTCCACCCAACCACAGCTGAATACACATTGTTTTAAGCTGCATATGGGTCATTTTCCAAAAGAGACCACATACTAGTCCAGAGGTCATGCCTAAGTATATGCAAGAAAAGAGAAATTATCCCTTGCATACTTTCTGACCACAATGCAATAAAATTGGAAATAAATGAAAAAAGAAACCAGAAAAACCTGCTAAATTCACGGAAACTAAACAACACCCTACTCAACAATCAATGGATTGCAGAAAAAATTCAACAAGAAATTCAAAAATATCTACAATTTAATGAAAATTCAAGTACAACTTACCGGAATTGATGGGATGCAAGGAAAGCAGATCTTAGAGGGAAAATAATAGCTATGAACTCACACATTAGGAAAACAGAAAGGGAACGAATTAGCACCCTAATGTTGTACCTGCGACAACTAGAAAAAGAAAAGCAAACAAAACCCAGAGCGCAAAGACGGGAAGAAATCATAAAGATTAGAGAAGAAATGAATTCAATTGAGATGAAAAAGACAGTTCAAAGAATCCACAAATCAAAAAGTTGGTTCTTTGAAAAACTAAATAAAGTTGATAAGTCTCTTGCCAACGTCATCAAAAAGAGGCAAAAGAAAATTCAAGTACAAGCGATAAGGAATGAAAAGGGTGAAATCACCACAGACCCACTGGAAATTCAGAAGATTATCAATTGTTACTTCGAGAATCTTTACACTCACAGAATAGAAGACACAGAAGAAATGGACAGATTCCTCGAAATGTACAAATTACCGAAACTGAAGCAAGAAGATATAATGACTCTAAATAAGCCGATAACAGCCAACGAAATACAAAACATAATTAAAATTCTACAGACAAAGAAAAGTCCAGGTCCTGATGGATTCACTGCTGAATTCTACAAGAAAGTTATAGAAGATATAATCCCCACACTCCACAAACTCTTCAATGAAACTGAAAAGGAAAAAGTCCTCCCAAAATCATTTCTGCAGGCAAGTATAATACTGATTCCAAAACCAGAGAAAGACACAACCAAACAGAAGAACTACGGGCCAATCTCCCTCATGAACATAGATGCAAAAATACTCAACAAAATCTTGGCAAATAGAATACAGCAAATCATCAAGAAGATCATATACCATGACCAGGTAGGATTCATCCCAGGGATGCAAGGATGGTTCAATATTCGAAAATCTACAAATGTAATACACTATATTAATAGACTGAAATCTAAAAACCACATGTTCATCTCAACTGATGCAGAGAAAGCCTTTGACAAAGTCCAACACTCATTCATGTTCAAGGTCCTACAGAAAATTGGAATAGATGGACTCTATCTTAACTTGATAAAAGCCATCTATGCCAACCCAAAAGCTCATACAATCCGAAATGGGGAAAAACTGAAATCTTTTACTCTTAAATCAGGTACAAGACAAGGATGTCCTCTATCACCCCTCCTATTCAATATAGTCTTGGAATCCTTTGCAACAGCCATTAGAAAAGAGGGAGAAATAAAGGGAATAAGAATAGGTAAAGAAGAAGTTAAATTATCACTATTTGCACATGACATGATACTTTACTTGGAAGACCCCAAAAATTCCACCAAGAAACTACTAGAACTGATAGGGAAATTCAGTAGCATAGCAGGATACAAAATCAATACTCAAAAGTCAATAGCATTCCTCTACACAGATAACAAGCACACTGAAAGGGAAATAATAGAAACAATACGTTTTACAATAGCACTGCGGAAAATGAAATACCTTGGGATTCACTTAACCAAGGAAGTCAAATATCTTTTCATGGAAAGTTACAACACCCTAAGAAAAGAGATTATGGAGGATTTCAGAAAATGGAAATATATTTCATGCTCCTGGATAGGAAGATCCAACATCGTGAAGATGGCCATACTCCCAAAATTGCTGTACAGATTTAATGCAATCCCTATCAAACTGACACCAACATGCCTCCCAGACATAGAGAAATCAATCCTAAAATTTATTTGAAATCCCAAACGACCTAGAATAGCAAAGGCAATCTTGGTGAATAAAGAGAAGGCAGGAGGCATCACAATTCCTGACTTGAAATAATACTACAAAGCCACTGTGATTAAATCAACATGGTATTGGCCACAAAATAGACCTGGGGATCAGTGGAATAGATTAGAAGATGCAGAGGCACGTACGAAAACACTCAGCCATCTTATCTTCGACAAAGGGGCTACACAAGCTCACTGGAAGAAAGATAGCCGCTTTAACAAATGGTGCTGGAAAACATGGCTTTCTACATGCTGAAAACTAAAACTTGACCCAGCTCTATCACCATGCACTAAGTTAAAGTCGAAATGGATGAAAGATCTAAACATTAAAACAGAAACACTCAATCTCCTGGAAGAGAAAGTAGGAGGAACTCTTGAAGACATAGGGGTAGGTAAAGAGTTCATGAACAAACATATATTCGCACGGGAAAGCACTTGAAAAAATCAACAACTTGGATCAACTCTCCTTATGGAGCTTCTGCATGTCAAAAGATATTGTCAACAGAGTGAAAAAACAACCCACAAACTTTGAAAAAATCCTAAGTAATAAGCAATCAGACAGAGGACTACTGTCTAGAATATATAAAGAACTAAGATATAACAGGGCCCTCAAATTTAATGACCCAATTCAGAAATGGGCATCTGAGATGAATACACACTTCTCAGAGGATGAAATTAAAGAAGCAAATAAATATATGAAAAAATGCTCCACATCGCTAGCCATTCTTGAAATGCAAATAAAAACAACACTGAGATACCATCTCACTCCAGAAAGAATGGCTATCATAAGGAAATTAACCAACAACAGATGTTGGAGAGGTTGTGGGGAAAAGGGAACACTTCTCCACTGCTGGTGGGAATGTAGACTGGTACAACCATTGTGGAGGTCAGTGTGGAGACTCCTCAAAAGAATAGGACTAGAAATCCCATTCAAGCTGGCTATCCCCCTACTGGTAATTTTACCAAAGGATCTGAATACATTGTATCATAGAGATATATGTGTACCTATGTTTATAGCAGCACAATGTGTGATAGCAAAATTTTGGAAACAACCAAGATGTCCATTACATGAGGAACGGTTGAAAAAGTTGTGGTATTTCTATATAATGGAGTATTACTCAGCTACTAAGAATGATAAGTTCGAAGCATTTATACTGAAGTGGCTGCCACTTGAACATATACTCATAAGTGAAATAAACCAGACACACATGTGTAAATATCGTATAGTCTCCCTAGTATAACAAACAAAAAGCAGAAACACAAATGGAAACATACAACAACAACTAAAATCAATTGAGTCTGATAAGGCAAAGTGAATGGCATTTGCTGCAGGATACTAATCAGCTTTTCTTCTGGATAGTTAACAACCTAAGTTCACAAATCAGAGTTGGAGAAATAGAAGAGCCACAAGGACAGCCAACATTTTGGCTCTAGCCTTTCAAGGTCAGTGAAGACTCAGAACATAGGAGACCCTGTACTCAGTTGAGCTCCAAATTTTCTGGACCAGGAGATTATGGAGCCACAGAGGAAAGAGATTGAAGTTCTATAGTGCGTCTGGGGAGAGTCACATGGGGAGAAAACTTTCTCTCAGGCTCTCACAGAGAGCAAACTGGTCAAGCATTGGCCGTGACTCATCCACATGGGTGACACAGACAAAGGATCCACAGAATAATGTACAGGACTTTGCAACAAGATTTTCAAAGTAGCTATTTGTGATCTGATTTTCCATAGGTTTTGTAGTAATTTTTTATTCCTTTTTATTTTTGTGAAACTGGGAATTGAACTCAGACCCTTCGGCTTACCAGGGAAGCGCTTATTCCACTGATCAATCTTCCCAGCCCTTCATTCCTTATTGCTTGACATTGTCCTTCATCTTTGCAGATAGTGCTTTGTATAAGTTATTACTTGATTGTTTAGTGATATTATTACCCAAAGGAGAACATGTGCTTGAGATAGATATGGCACCCTAGTTGCAGTAGTACAAAAAATAGCAATAATAATAACAGCTAGTGAAATTTAGAAATTGAAAAACTTTGGTAAATAATGCTTTTATACTTTAGATCATTGGACCAAACTCTATAGTTGTGTAAAAGCGGAGTGTAAATTGGGCATTTTAGTATAATCCAGGACACTTGAATTTGATTTGAGCACTTCCTAATTGTTTACCTGGTGTCCTCTGGGAAGACCAGTTCATCTGAGTTCCCTTCTAAGGCCTCCATGTGGCCTGGAGTCTGCTGGGCATTGCAATTCTCTGGGTCTCTGCCTAGATGCTCTTTAAGCTACATATTCTTACACATAAAAAGTGCAGCAAAGTTCTTTTACTTTCCTTGCATCTGATGGTTATTAACAAGTACTAGTTTCCTCAGTTCTGGTTAGGCTCTTCTAGTCACCCAAAGTCATGGATGATTGTACCCCAGCCAGGCAACAACCACATGTAGCACAGCCCTATGGATAAATGCCCGCCCAGAACTTTCATGGACTAGTTTCTTCCCTCAACGACTAGAAAAAGAGTTCTAGCTTAGGATATCACTTCCTGTACTGCCACCACTGCAGTGACTGAAGAACTGTTTTCTGAAATTCCAAATAACATACACAATGCCTCAGAGGAACATGTCAGTTACAATTCTTGCAAATTTTCATCAAAAATACTATAGTAAATACTTCATGGCATTTGATAACTGTGTAGTAGGATAATGTATTTTGAAATTATACTGACTTCCTGAAGAATAGTTATGTATGGTGTATTTTCAAGTGATTATTTATTGTTTATATATATTTTATAATAGTGTTATTTTAACAAATATGACACATTTTAAGTGTTAAAGTATGCTTTTATATATAGCTATGGTATTACTGGAGAAAATGCACTGTTGAAAAAATTTACAATAGTTTAGAAAACACATTTCCAGTTTTATAAACTTTTTCCTAAGTCCTGCTTCTTGGTGCCCGCTTTGAACAACTTGGCCCAATTCTTCTCCTGTCTTATGTAATCAAAGTTTTACACATACTATGATAATGTATATTTCAGTTTTCTTCTGTTTTTCCATCAAAACATAAAATCTTTCTAAAACACCATTCCTTTCATGCTTCTGAGTTCTTGCACAATGGCTACTGCAGATTTAGGACAATATGGACACCCTTCTAATACTTAGTTAAAGTTGGTACTTTAATAGAAAAACTTATTAAATTTTGTGTCTATGCTATAAAAGAAAAATCAAAGTCATTCAATAATTGAGTTGGCAAAATAGATTCTTGATCACAAAATAGCATAGATGAAGGGAGATTTTAGTTTAGTAGTAGATTTAGATTTCCATAGGTTGTAGAAGAATATGAATTTATAACATTGAAACAAGATGACTCTGTGTGTGTGTGTGTGTGTGTGTGTGTGTATGTGCACGTGGTGTGTTTGTAGGATGAATAAAAGCCAAGAGGAAGCAGAGGAAACCAATGATCAATTAATTATTGCTAAACTGATCTCACATAGTTCCTTAGGAAGGTAGATCAAGATATTTGTGGGAACAAGAAATTTGATGACATGAAGGTGATCAGAAATCAAGGGCAGGGAAATGCATCTAAAATGATTAATAGTATTATTTCTACAAATGATAGAGCAAGTATAAAGAACCCATCATCTAAGGATAATTGGGAGGAAGGCTTAAAGAAACAGGACTGGAGTTTGTTCAAGGACAAAACTGTTAGTGAGGGATTTGAATAAGCTTAGACCTTGCTACTTTCATTCAGCTTTCCTGCTCACAACAAAAATCTCAGAAAGTAGCAGAGGCCTAGGATTTATGCCTAGTATGAATGCTGCAAGTTTTCAATTCTCAAAGATTTCCAGAACAGTTTTATAAGTTATACATAACACAAAGCACTATAATGGAATCAAATTACAAAGTTGGGTAAAAAGTTTTCTGCTTCCTCTGATGGAAGATGAGAGGAATCTCTTGGGTTCTCCTAAGCAAAAACAAACTTCTGGAGTACATGATTCTTAAGTTATGATCATAGTCAGATAATATCTATACATTGCTAGAGAGGAAGGCCATTCATTGTAATTTATAGCCTGTGGACCGCAATTGCAGCACGTTTGTTCTGGCTTCACAACTTTTGCCAAAGATGTCTAGAGCAATAGATTGTTGGAGCTGTCACAAACTCAGATCCTTCCATAACATCCCTTCTGGGAAAACTCAGACTCAGAAAACTCAAATAGTTTTCCAAGGTCACTAAACAAGTAGCAATATAAACAAAAACCCAGATCCTTTAGAGTCATGATTTTCATATTGTCAATTTCTATCTCATTTGAGTTGAAACCAAAATATGCTTCATATAATATTGTGAAAATTGCCTTTTGAGCAAATAATGAACATGAATTAGTTTTACATCTTTTAAAGTGCCAGAAGGTAAGAAACTGTTGCAAATGGTTTGATATTTTCCTTTTTCTCATAATTTTCATGGCAAATAAATTCTTTTGATAAAAATCATATATTTTTTCTTCATCTTTTAATTTTCTTTGTCTTTGGAAGACGCACCTCTTATTAATGGTTCCATATTACAAATTACAGTTTACAGAAATAGATTTATGAACAATTTCAAACTTGAATCTGGGGAAAATATGGCATCTTAATTCTCCCTATCACATGCCATCAAAATATGTCAGAAGTAGAGAATGATTCTGACATTCATACTATATTGCTGGTTATTGTCAATACTAAGTACAAAAAACAAACTTGTTTTGGAATTTGTAATTCATTCACTTCAAAATTCTTCTGAATTTAATAAATGCATTGAAGTCAACCTGAAATTAAGTGGCTATGAAAGGGATAGAACATGTTTACAAAATCATACTATATGCAGATTGTATGTTAAAAATATAATGATTTTCTCCCATTCCCAAAGACACCAAGCTTCCAGTTTTGACTTATATTCTGCTTTTTACCTTTAATATGCTCATATGTCTTTATGTCTGGATAAATGTAGCTTTTCTTGCAAAAAAACCTTGAAGACTAAAGAAAGTTAATTTCTTTGATTTGAGTAGTCCGCTGTTGATAGTCCATCCCTTACACTCTTTAGCAAGAGACTGGAACAGAACTCTAGATTTCCCCCTGCCAGATAACTGCTCACAGATAAGAAAGTGTAGACACAATATGTGGAGAAAAAGAAACAAAACAAAAAGAAAAAAAAAAAGAAACAACTGGATTTCTCCAGCAAAGAGAACACATTGCACAATTTGATTGTAATTACTAGGAAATCAATTCTTAGTTTTTACACAGTTGCTATTTCTATACCATCTATTGTATTACATGGAATTTTCCATCTTGGATTTGGATCCTTTCAATTAGTTATTCAGGACATTTTCTAGCATTCAGAATTTTATTCAAATGAGGCTTACCTAATAAACCTTACCACCTTTTATCAGAATGTCAGTTGGAGTGTTTTCTTTCTTATTATAATGACAGTAAACAGAATTCTTTGAAAAATATAGCAGACAAGTTTTTGTCACTTGATCTGGCATCAATAATTTGATTTTGGACAAATAAATAAATGACTGTATGCAAAATGAGATAAACACAGTACCCACTTACTCATGATTTTGTTAAACTAATTGAAAAGGCAGTTGACCATTGCAACTCTAATGATTTTTAATTTATATCCCAATTTCATGTGATGATATTAATACGTTAGAAAAAGTTGAATATATTTGTTTTCTCTTTTACGTTTCACAGAAACAATGAAGATCAACTAGACAGTCCTGCAGGAATTCAATCTTCTCAGCTTTTAGATTTACCATCATGTACAGACATTCTACTGCGTGATCTCTTTTCTTTCTACTTTCTCACTCTGGCATCATAGATTCTCATCTGCTCACCGTGGGATTAACTTGGGTAGACTGATCTCTCCACACACCTATGTGCCTTTTCCTTAATGTACTCTGTCTCTCTCTCTCTCTCTCTCTCTCTCTCTCTCTCTCTCTGACATGCTATACATTAGCTATCATCCCCAAATGCTGGCAGATCTTCTGACCCAGAGGAGAAGCATTTCTATTATAGGCTGTGGATTGCAAATGTGGTTCTTCCTGGGCCTTGGTGTACTAGCTGTGTCATCTTCACTTTAATGGCCTGTGACCACTTCCTTTGCCATCTGCAAACCTCTAAGGTACCCCAATGTTATGACAAATGTTGCATGTGGGGAGTTTGTGGCCTCTGCCTGGGTTGCAGGCTTCCTTATCTCATTAATAGAAACTGCAGTGATATTCAAGTGCTCTTTCGGCAGATGCAACCCAATCAAGCACTTCCTTTGTCACATTCTAGCAACTTTCAGACTGTCCTATATACACGGCGCCCCAACAGAGTTCATGGTCTCATGGTCACAGTAATCTCAATGTCAGGCTTGCTAGGCACATTCCTGACTTATGTGTTCATCCTTTCCACTGTCCTCAGAATCCTTTCACAGTAAGCAGAGAGCCTTTTGCACCTCTACCTCCCACCTGACAGTGGTCATTACTCACTTTGGTGTTGTATCCATTGTTTTCCTGAGCCAAAATAATATAGATGGAGATGACACACTCAGTGATTTCCTACATCATCTTATTCTCTTTTCTCAGCTTCATTTTCATCTTCAAGAAAAAAGATGTGAAGAATGATTGTTAAAAGATCTTGGGAAATACACTTATGTTAAAAATATGATAATAGATTTCTTCAGATAATTAAACTATAGTTTATGTCCCTGGAATTCACTACACATTTATTCATGTGTCCTTTCTCAAGGATTGGGATATGAGAATAAAGGCAAACATACTGGAAAAACACAATCACAGGTATCTATTGATCTTGGTAGCCATGTTACATGATCTCTTCCTTTTGCTGTTAGAGGAAAAAATATTTCTGTGGATTTGAAAATTCTTCCAATTAATTTCTGGATGTCTTGCACTATTCATCAGTGAAAAAAGACTGTCCAAGGAAAAGAAGCACATAGTGTCACAGTGCACAGATGTTTCCAATATCCAAAGACACAAATGCTGAAGAATTTTGTGTGGTAGGCTGTGATGCTCTGGATTATACATCTCAGAAGTTAAACCATTCATAAGATGAAATACATTTTTTAATAGTTCTGTTGACTCTTTATAGATATTTGGATACACAAATATAGACAGAAACATAACACATATTCTTAAATGTTCATGGTACATTGATTAATAAATCCCTTGAGAAATCCTATTTGTGCCTGTGAACTTCTAGCAACTGCTAAAAACTACTAACTGAGGATAAAGGAACAGTACATGTTGGAAGGAACTAAGACATTAATTCACATGTCTTCTATGACTGTGTGGACCATAGATATGAGAGGTTTCATTAAAACCTATTTTAATGAAAATGAAAATATTCAGAGATAATATTTTATACTACTTCATGATTTTGAGATATTGCATAAATATAGGAGCTGGAGATAAGTATGGAGATAAGTATATTACACAATATGTAGATAAGATGAATACATCATAAATCTTTTGTGTTACCAACAACATAAATCTCAGTCTCTGGGCCAGCCAAGTAGCTCAACAGACTGAAGTACCTGGTTAGGCAAAGCACAATGGCCGGGGTCCGATCCCTGGCATGCCATGGGAGAATCACTATGAGTCTCATCCATGTAATGAGACCCTGTAGACCCTGTACTAAATTTGAAAACGAAAAGAATTCAGACTCTGTTTTGCTGTTGCTGCTAACATAAAGAATTAATACTGACCCATTATAATTTTTGTTTCTTTAAAAATTTTAAGCTACTAAATCCCTTGAGATAATAATTATTATATCATAATAATATAATATATTAAATATTGTATAATAATATATTGCAATGTTCTAGATATATTAAAGTTTTGTAACATATTAAATATAATGATGTTATGGTCTCTGTCTAGTTGTCTCCCAAAAGCCTTATGCGGTCCTGTGGCAGACTTCTAGAGTTTGTGATTTACTCATGATCTACTCAGATGAAGGGTGTGAGTACTCCTCACAGCCAGGGGTTGAATGTCTTAAGGCAAACAGACTTACTCCCTCTGGTCATTGTTGCTACTACTCTTCCCTTTGTTTTCTTGCTCTTTGCTCCTGCCATGAATGGATGTTCTGCCCTGTGCCACTCTGTATTGGAGCCAGCTGAATATGGAACGAAACCTCTTGGAACTGTGAGCTAAATAAATCTTTTCTTCCCTCATTCTGAGTGTTGGGCATTTGTCTCAGCAACAGAGAAGAATAACTGAGACAAATAATAAATCAGTGTCAAAAACAGACACTGATCACCTGGAAAGAACAAAGGTGACTTCACAACAAGAAGATGCATGTGTTTCAAAATAGCTCCTAAGACTGAAAGTCAGTAAGCATGGAGACAAAGCAATAATTACCACTTCAAACCTTAAGTAGCAAGAAGTTCAAACTTCCACTAGCACACTTAATTTGCTTGGCTTTTCACACCTTCTCACTTGAAAGAGTGTTTTCTTTGTCCTTTTACTTTTCAATAAACTTTTTATGCTACAATATATACATGTATTTCCTGAATTCTTTCACTGAAGACAAGAACAAAACAACAGTAGGTGATTGCTCATGGAGTAAAAACCTACCTACCTGATAACAATGGGAATATTAGAAGGAGATAAATAGGGGAGATGAAAATATTTGAGGAAATAATAGTTGAATATTCCCCATATTTAATGAAATATACAAATTTATACATCGGAAAGTGTATAAACTCAGCTCAGGTAAATGCAAAGAGATACATAATGGAACACATTGTAACAAATTATTGTAACTGAACTCCAGTAGATTAATAAATAACTAACAGATTATTAAAACACACTTCTAGTTTTGTTTTGCAGTGTTTCCAAAGATGCTTTTTGCATAATCCAGAACACTGAGGGGAAGGCCACAATCATCAGGGGTGAGCCAACCAACAGGCTTAGAACCCATATGAAATGAAAGAGAAAGGAGGAAGTCCCCACATCTTTGCCAAGCTTGTATGTGTTAGAACTGTTGCATCATTTTGACTGCCTTGTTAAGAAGGACTGCTGTTTGTTATGTAAATATCAGACAGCAGTTTCTTGAGCCATTCAACCCAGATTTATAAGTGCCAATTCCAGGGTTGGAGAGATAGTTCAGAGGACTGTCTGCTTAGGTAAGCACAGGGACTGGGGTTTGATACCCTGTATGCATGCCCACCATCCCTCTCCCTGGGTACACTGAGCCAGTGACTAGGTCCAATCATGGTGGCTCATGCCTGTAATCCCAGCTCTTGGGAGGTTGACGACAGGAGGATCACTATGAGTCTGAGCTGTGTAGTGAGACACTATACCAAATACATTTAAAAAAAGTGTGTCTCTCCTTGGAGATTCCAAGCCTTCAGCCTTGGACTACATCATTGATCCTTCTTATTTTATGGCCTCTAACTTCTGCAACTGACCAGCAACTGGATTATCTGGTTCTCTAGCATACAAAATGTCACTGTGACTCTCAAGTCTGTGTGATTGTAAGCCTATTTATACATATATTTGTGCTCTTTCAAGAAACTGTCCAATAAACACATCATAGCATAAGTGTTTCATCATAGCATAAGTGTTTAAAGCACCAAGTAAGAAAAAAAACTGAAAGTAATAAAAGAAAAATAACCTACTATTCACAAGGGAAGTCTGATTGGTTTAGCTCTTAACTTCTCAGTAGAAACCTTGAAGGATAAAGAGTAGTGAAGTAGCATACTGAAGGAAATAGAAAGCAAACCAAGCCATGTGAACCAACACCCTTATGTTCACTGAACCTATCTTGTAAGATCAGAGCCAAATACAAACATTTACTGAAACTAGAATTCAAGGAACTTCTCTTTAACAGAGCTGCATTATAAAAAAAGAACAAAGAGTAATTCAAATCCATACATAAAAACAAAGAACACGTTTGACATTAACTATATAATTATAATATACATGATGAACATTTTTTTTTCTTAACTTAGTTTATTTATTTGTTTGTGTAATTGAAGTACCAGGGATTGAACTCAGGAACTTGTCCTTACCAGGTAATTGCTTATTCTGCTGAGCTATCTCCCAGGCCCTTTAATGTAGTTTAAGAAGAAACTTTATAAAATATATTTACCTCTCTCGTGCTCTCTCTCTCTCTCTCTCTCCCTCCCTCCCTCCATATATACAGTTAAAATGGATCAAAGATATAAATATTAAAACTGAAATGTTAAATATTCTGAAGGAGAAAGGAGGTGGGAATCTTAAAGACATAGGGGTATGTAAAGAATTGAACTGCACAGGAAAGTGTTCAAAGAATCAACAATTGGGATTGCACCTTTTTGAAAAGTTTCTGTGAATCAAAAGAAATCACTAAAAAAGTAAAAAGCAAACCCAAGAATTGGGGAAAAAACATATAGTGGATTGTCACTCAGACAAAGAAGAAATATCTAGAAAATTTAAGAATTAGAAAAAGCCTCCAAAATTAAAGACCCAATGCAAATAATGGGCATCTATGATAAATATACACTTCACAAATGGAGAAGTAAAAACAGCAAATAAATATATGGAAAAATGTTCCACATCATTGGTCATTCAAGAGACGCAAATAAAAATAATACTAAGATAAGATCTTATGCTAGAAAAAGAAGGCTAACATCAAGAACTCAGCTAATAACATTCTGGAGAGACTGTGGCAAAAAAAAAAAAAAAAGGAACCCTTCTTTTTTGTTGGAGGAAGTGTAAACCGGTGCAACCATTTCAAAAGCAATATGGAGATACTTCATGAAGCTATGCCTGGAAGTCCCATTTGATCCAGCTAGTCCCCTTCTAATTATTTTCTAAAAGAACAGAAATTATCACAACAGAGTGATATATGTTCACCCATGTTTGCAGCAGTGCAATTTGTCAGCAAGAAAAAAGATAAATTTGAGGCTTTTGTTGATAAATGAAAGCAGCTAGAGATTGTACTAGTAAGTGAAATAAATCAGAACCACATGTACAAACATCCTATTGTCTCAATAGCATGAGAACTGAAAATAGTAAATAAATTCTGAAAGTTACAATAGATACTGTGAAAGGGGAAGAATTTGTTCAATTGAAAGGAAAAATGTCGCATGAAGAAAAGGACAAAATGAAGATGAGGTGCTAGCCAGATAGCTCAATGGCTTAAAGCACCTGCTTAGACAGATGTAGGCACAGGGCTTCGATCCCCGGTGAGCCCGGCCCACCTCTAGGGTACATAGAGAGGGCAACTGAGGCTGGGCGTGGTGGCACATGCATGTAGTCCCACTGCTAGGGAGGCTGAAAACAGGAGGATCGTTACAAATCTGATCTGGCTAGTGAGACCTTGTAGACCCTGTACTAAATACATTAAAAAAATAAAGTTAAGAAAGAGAAAATATATACTCAGGTACATATGCAGGATAGGATTGATAATCATACTGCCAATTTCAACTGATCCGTTTTTTAAGATAGATGCATGAATTTTTTTATATTCAAAATATGTATTAAAATAGTACAGTAAGTACAATTACATCTGTACTCAGTTTAATATTTTTTATTTTAATTTCATTTTTATTTACTTTATTGGGAAACAGCCATGAGACAGTTTCAAAACCAATTAATAGGACAGCTTGAATAATTAATACATTGCATATTGTTTTCTTCATAGTAGTTATTCATAGTACAAGATGCAGACATGATATCCTGTCCAGATGCTATTGGTACAAATCTTTCTTCTCATTGAATTAAGAGAAAGTAGCCATATATTTCTCCTAACTATTTTGTATATACAGATACATTTGTATCCCCTTTTTTTTGTTCAGCTTTGCCAAAGATGGGTATTCTATTGCCATTTAAATATTGTAGATTTGTGAATTCAGTAAAATAATCCAATATAATCTAGTAGTCCATAATAGTAGTGGGTTATCCACAGGACTGGCAATGTCAGAAGTTTCAACTGGTCTTTTTAAAGGAACGATTCATGCTTAAACTTATTTTCTTTTAGTATTCTAATTTTTTTGTTTTTAATTTTGTACAACTTTTTTGTTATTGCTTTGTTTTATATTTAAACCAATGTTGCATGCTTACATCTGGTTTCCTAAACAACTAATAATTTGAATATAACCTCATGTGCTGAGCAACCATTTTTGATTTCCTATTACTTTAATGAAATTTTGTCTCATTTCTAGTGGTTTTTTATATTAAAATTTTGTACTCTTTAAAAGAAAAAATAAGCTTGAACACAGTGTATGAGTACCATGATAATATTTGTAATAACAAATTAATTTGTAAAGTGACTGAACCAATATACATTCTCATGAAAAGAGAAACAAATAGCAATGAGACAGTTTCAAAACTGATTTGTAGGTTTCATTAAAGGTTGTGAATGAATTTAAGCAATTTCGGCTATCCAATTGGATGTGTGCACACAAATGTCTGTGCATGCATACTGGTGTGTGTGTGTGTGTGTGCGTGTGTGTGTGTGTGTGTGTTCCACTTCCAGGGCCTTCATATGAGATTCATTGTCAACACATCTTATTGTGTATTTTGATACTGTGTCTTGCCAAGTTGCTAAGTTGTCCTTTCTGGGCCCAAATTGCCTTACATCTCCTTCATTGTCCCATAATTTTGTGGTTCCATGTGTGAGGTTTTCTGGTTCATTGTCACATTTCTTAATGAGATTATCAGGTGTTTATTGAATATATGAATATTTTCTTTTATGAAGAAAACATTCTTGGGCCAGCAAGATAGCTCAGCCAACTAAGTGCATACGTTGGTTAGCACAGGGACCAGGGTTCGATTCCCAGTCCCACATGCCATGCCAGTCCCACCCCTGGAGTGCACTGAACTGGAAACTGAGTTCAGTTTTGGTGGTGCATGCCTGTAATCCCAGGCACTGAGGAGGCTGAAAACAGGGGGATCACTAGGAGTCTGACCTGCATAGTGAGACTGTGTACCAAAATATGTAACATGAAAAAAAAAAATGAAGAAAAACACATTCACATGTGTAAAGTACTCATGGCATTGTACTTTTATTTGTTTTGATATGGTTTATTTTCTTTTATTTATTTTTTTTCCATTTATTTTTATTTTATTAAAATACAAATGTCAATCAGACAGTTTCAAGACACCTTAACCATACAGAGTCGATGAATTAATACATTGCAAACTGTTTTCATAACGTTTTGGTATTGTACAAGGTGCATACATGAAATTATATTTACAGGTTTTTTTATAGCTGAATTATATCAAAGA
>PVKA01027854.1:0-30052 GCA_004027165.1 Ctenomys sociabilis | reverse complement strand
AATAAAATGGTATTGTATTATTGGACTTAAGGATAAAAAGCACTGCAACCCAGATGCAAAATAATTGGTTATCTTTCCATAATTTTGTTTTATTTTAAGGAATGCATGACACATCCTTTGGGCAATGAATTTCTGCACGCTATATCATTCACACTGTACTAGGGTAGTATTCTTCTTAATATAGCTTGGTGATTCCTGTTAGAACATAACGCAGGTGTACATTGAAACTAGACATCGTCTGTCTCTGTGGGAACAGCAGTGGTATGCTCAATAATGCAGCAGCTCTCTCTTGTTCAACCATCTATATGCATGAATTACTTACATCAATACTAATTCATCATTTTTTTCTTAAGTCATAAAAAAACTCTAAATGTAGATTAAAGTTATATTGTTTTTGTTTGAGTAAATTGTTACATCTGCTGATGCCATGATAAAAGTTAGAAAAACTTCTGACCCCATTTAACACATTCCATGAGTTTTGCTTAGAATCGTAATAGCATTAAATATTCAAAATAATACTCAATTGTTTATTTTTTATCAATTTTATTGAGAAACAAATAGCAATGAGACAGTTTCAAAACTGATTAGTAAGACAGTTGAAACAATTAATACATTGCATATTGTTATCTTCTTAGTGGTTATTCATAGTACAAGATGCAGGCATGATGTCTGTCCAAATACTATTAGTACAAATCTTTCTATTCATTGAATTAAGAGAAAGTAGTTGTATATCTATGCTAATTATTTTGAATATACAAATACAAAATGGTCCTTCATTTGTATCCCCTGTTGTTGTTTAGTTTTGTTAGAGATGGATATTCCATTGCCATTTAAATATTATAGGTGCATGATTTCAGCAAAATAATCCAATATAGTAAAGTAGTCCATAATAGTAGTGAGTTATATGCAGGACTGGCAATGCCAGTTGTTGACTTGAGCCTTTCACAGCTCAGCATATTAATATTGCTTTACTTTTTGTATCTCGTTTTTATAGTTTTCTGCTGAATGGTTAAGACCAAGATAAAGAATGATTGACATAACAAGAAATGTAACTTTTCTTTCTGCCAAGGTCAATCAAATCCCCTCAGGATTTATCCTGAAACCTTGTACCACAGTTTGTAGATCCTTTGTCAGTGTCAGCCATGCCATGTGGATGAGTCACGGCCATTGCTTGATCAATTTACTCTCTGTGAAAGCCTGAGAGAATGTTTTCCCTCCATGTGACTCTCCTTAGGCACACTCTTTGTCGTCGATCACATTGCTCTGTGGCCCCATAATCTCCTTGATCAGAAAATTTGAGACACAATTGAATTATATGATGTTACAGTTCAGGTTCTCCTATGTCCTGAGTCTTCTTCACTAGCCTTGAAAGGCTAGGCCCAAAATGTTGGCTATCCTTGTAACCCTTCTTTTTCTCTAATTTTTAGTCAGTAAACTCAGGTTGTTGGCCCTCCAGAAGAGCTTATTATTACCCAACAACATATGCAGTTCAGTTTGACTTCACTATCTGTATGAATATCAAACATCTTAGGCGTAACATGAAACAGGTATTTTCCATCAAGTACTAATATGTTAAACTTCAAGTCTCTACAGAGAATGGAGAAAAAAATTAAAAAGTAAAAATATTTTTAAAATAGGAATAAACAATGATATATTTTTACCCAGAAATTTAGAAATCTAACCATATACAGCATTGTAGCAGGACAGTCCTGTGACATTTTTTTTCATGTCTTTTTTTTTTAATTTATTACCCTTTTTGTAAAAAAAGTAAACATTTACTTGAGAGACAGTATGGCAATAATTGGTATGTTCAATTGTTTATTGATGTACGTTTGTACATGAATAAATTAATTCTAATTTGCTAAATAATGTTACAAAAGTAGAATTTAAATTCCTAGTTCCACCCAAAATGGAGTAAGCTCACCACAAGAACAACTGAAATGGACAATGAGGAGAGGGCAAGGAAAAAAGCTAGGAAACATGACAGGGGTTAAGCCATACATTTGTATGTACAAGATGGGTAAGGCAATGATCCTAAGAATCTTCAGCAGGTTTTTGAAACTAGCAGTGAATTGGTAGGATTCTCACCCTGACTAACATATATGCTGATACCTGTGAACTAAACAACTGCACTGAAGATAGCAATGTGTAATGCTAGGGTCATGCTGGAATGCTTGTCATTCTGGTCTTCTAAATATATACTTCTTGTCATAACATGCCAACTACTGCCATACTGCCTCTCAAGTAAATGTGTGTTTAAAAAAGAAGGGTGATAAAAGAAAACAAGACACAAGAAAAAAATGTCACAGGACTCTCCTGCTACAATGCTGCATATGGTTAGATTTCTAAATTTCTTTGTAAAAATATGTCATTGTTTATTCCTATTTTTAAGTATTTTTTTCTCCATATTCTACAGGGACTTAAAGTTTAATATATCAATACTTGATGGAAAATATATGTTCCATGCTATGTCTAAGATGTTTGATATTTAGACAGATAGTTAAGTTACACCCAACTGCATATGTTGTAGGGTAATAATAAAGAGCTTCTCTTCTGAAGGGCTAACAACCTGAGTTTACAGACCAAAAATTAGAGAAAAATAACAGTTGCAAGGACAGCCAACGTTTTGGCCCTAGCCTTTCAAGGCTAGTGAAGACTCAAACATAGGAGAACCTATGCTGTAACATATAACTCAATTGTGTCTCAAATTTTCTGATCAAGGAGATTATGGGGCCACAGAGCAATGTGATCAACGACAAAGAGTGTGCCTAAGGAGAGTCACATGGAGGGAAAACATTCTCTCAGGCTTTCACAGAGAGTAAATTGGTCAAGCAATGGCCATGATTCATCTGCACAGCTGACACTGACAAAGGATCTACAAACTGTGGTACAAGGTTTCAGGATAAATCCTGAGGGGATTTGACTGACCTTAGCAGAAAGAAAAGTTACATTTCTTGTTACGTAGATCTTTCTTTATCCTGGTCTTAGCCATCCAGCAGAAAAGTACAAAAATGAAGTATGAAAAGTAAAGTCATATTAATGTGCTGAACTTTGAAAGAATCAAGTCAACAACTTCTGACATTGCCAGTATTAAGGAAAACCCAATACTATTATGCACTACTGCAGTGTATTGGAATATTTTGTCAAAGTTTCACATAATATTTAAATGACAATGGGATACCCTTCTCTGACAAAAGTAAGAAATAAAAGAGGATACAAATGAATGACCATTTTATATTTGTATATCCAAAATAGTTAGGATAGATATGTAGGAGACACTTCCTGGTCCTCATCTCAGTCCAAGAAACCAATATTTGTAATCCCAAAGTTACGTTATTGGAATCCCATCAAGTTGATTCCAATGTACCACTTTCCATGCAGCCCACGGCAAAAATAAGGACACTAAATTATATTTTTAATCATCAGGGAGTCAAGGGGCTCTAGGTCCAGCCACAAAGATGGCTTCCCAGAACCAAGAGAGCGACCCAGGGCCTCACCCGGTTTTTATTCAGTGAGGGAGTGACTTGAGGACTGAGAATTGTGGGAAGTAGGTGACTACTGTGAGCTGAGCTAGGTGTGGGGCCTACATTTACCTCTGCCATATGCAGAGAGGATATGCAGAGAGAGTAATCTGCATTATATAGTATTTAATGTTTTGGGAAGTCTAGGGCTTCAGCTTTGGTGTAGCCTTTCAAGCCCCAGGAAGTCATAGCCTCTGTCTCGAGGCTTGATCCCAGCTGGCAGAGCAGAGCATTAGCTCTACCATCCTGTCTCCACCCAGCTCATGTTAAGGAGCAGCAGGCTTACCAGGGAAACATGCATGCCACCTTCAAAGACTATCACCAGCACCTCAGCTAGATCAATACACATTGCTTAAGGCCAATTGAAGGATAAACAGAAGTCCTAGCCAGCTCTGTACATAACAATATGAGGAAATAGGATCAGACTCAGTCAAAATGGAGACTCACTTTTCTTTCAAGGAGAGTTGCTCAGGTGGTCCCCCACATAGATATACAGCTACATTCTCTTAGTTCAATGAATAGAAAGATTTGTTCTAATAGTGTGTGTGGACAGTATATCATGTCTGCATTTTGTACAATGAATAACCACTAAGACATCAATATGCAATGTATTAATTATTGCAACTGTCCTACTAATTGTTTTTGAAACTGTCTCATTGCTATTTGTTTCTTAATAAAATTATTTTAAAAAAAGAACAACTGAAAACTTCAGGTGAAATATAGAAGCAACTGCTGATGCTTGAACGCTAGAAGCAAGCAAGACAGGTAGAAGAAAAGAAACAAAGGAAACCCCCAATCTAGCAACATCTCCTATTTTTCTATTTAAATATTTTTTTCTGTCTCTTTTCTTGACTGAAACATAGACTGTGAAACTATACAAGGATGGAAGACAAAAACACAAGGAAATGTCTGTGCTCATCAGAGAAAAGGGAAAGTCTCTCTGTGTTGCCAGAAAATATGGAGCTATTCTCTCTCTCTCTCTCTTTCTCTCTCTCTCTCTCTCTCTCTCTCTCTCTCTCTCTCTCTCTCTCTCACTCTTCTTGCCTCATTTCAGAACTTCATGATTAATAAATCAACAGAAAAAGGTCATCCCTTGAAGCATGGAATTATAAAAGAATCTCTAGACAAACCAGGACTGTGGGGATAAACCCCTTTCCCTCCTATTGTCTTGCATTGCTTTACTCAGTTAATGGCAGAAGAAGTCACATGGACTATGTGCTGCCCATAGCAGTGCCTAAAATTCCGAGGCTCCTTCCAGCAGTAGCACCAGGGAAGTAAGACAGTCTGGGCAGATGATGGAAAGGACAGAGCCGAAATGAGGATTCTGTGACTGCACGTAGGAAACAGCAAAAGTCTAGACAGATCCCAGCCCACAATCTGAGCATATCCTAAGGAGTGAGGCCAGGATTTTGTCTAATGAGCTGCCAGGAAAACATCCCCAACCACTGCCTGCTTGAAGACAGCCCAGAAAAGGCTGTGAGAAACAAACCCAAGTCACGTGGCAAAGGCTTCAAGAACAGGAACCATATGGGAAAGTTCCTGAGTTAGTCAACATTCTCCAGAGAAGAAGAACAGCTAGGAGGTTACAAATAAACAAAAATAGATAATAAAAAAGAAGGCAAGAATGTATATTAGAGAAGTAGAAAACAGAAAAAATAGAAAAAAAAATAGTGAGCCTAAACACACTTATTTTAATAATGATATCAGCTGGGGGAGGTAGCTCAACTGCATAGCAGCTGCCTAGTAAGCACAAGGTCCTGAGTTTGATTCCCAATACTAATACAAATGGTATAGTGTCATACTAAAATACAGAGATTGCTGGGTTAATTAAGGAAACAAGAGCCAACTATATTTTATGCATATGAAAACCTACTTGGGGGCTAGGGATATAGCTCAGTGATTTAAGCACCTGCCTGGCAAGCACAAGGTCCCAAATGTGATTCCTGGTATCGCAAAATCAAATCAAATGGGGGCCAGCCAAATAGCTCAGTGGATTAAAGCACCTGAAAAGAGGCACAGGGACAGTGGGTTCAATCCCCAAGCCTGCCATGCTGCGCCCCCAGGGCAGACTCAGAGGGTAAATGAGACTGGGCATGGTGGTACACACCTGTAATCCCAGCTCTTGGGAGGCTTTAAACAGGTGGATCACAACCAGTACGATCTAATAGTGAGACCCTGAACACTGGGGAGGCCCCTCTCTAAAATACAAGATATATATATAAAGCTACTTTGAACTTAATGATAGATCTATTAAAAGTAAAATGATTCATGAATGTCTGTCATGTAAATGCTAATCAGGAGGAAGCTCAAGTGACTCTGTTAATATAAAATCAACCTCTCAACACTAAAAAGATTGTAGATGAAAGTACATGCCAAATTGCTGTGATACTTTGACACTTCCAGATGGCTGACACAGGTGCTGTACATGGTCCAGGGCAAATCCTGAAGAGATCTTATTGACCTAAGCAGACACAAAAGTTATTTTTAGTTGTATACGTCTTGCTTTATCTTGGTATTAACCACCCAGCAAAAAAGTGTAACCAAGAGATATAAAAAGTAAAGCTATATTGATATGCTGAGCTGTAAAAGGCTCAAGTCAACAACTTCTGACAATTGCCAGTTGTGCTAATAACTCACTACTATTATGGAATATTGGACCATATTGACTTATTTTGCTGAATTCAAATACCTACAATCTTTGGACTAGCATCAGGTATGAAAAGGTCCTTTACAGACTTCTCAAAATTCTGAGTCCTCGCCAACCCTGAAAGGCTAGGGCCAAAATGTTGGCTGGCCTTGTGGCTCTTCTATTTCTCTAACTCTGACTTGTGAGCTTAGGTTGTTAACCATCCAGAAGAAAATTCAGCATCTCTAACTGCAATGGAACACCCATCTCTGACAAAACAAAACAAAAAAGATGGATATATTGGGAGCCACAGAAGCTAGGAAATTGATCAAATGTGTGTAGGTGGGACTAGGCCTCAGTGCCTAAAGCAAACAAGCTACCTCAACCCTGAGATAAACATCCTATCTGGTTAAGGTCAGCTGTTAGTTAAGCAACCTTATGTCATGTATTACTAACTTTGCAAAAATATAAGTAAAGGAATGCTTTGTTGTGAAAAAAATAAATAAATATATATATATATATATATATATATATATATATATATATATATGTATGTATACAAGATAATTAGACTAGACAGCTACTTTCTCTTAGTTTATTGAGAAGAAAAGTTTGTACTAATATTGTTCAGACAAAATATGATGCCTGCGTCTTGTCCTCTGAAAAACTACTAGGAAGACAACAATATGCAACGTATTAATTATGGTAATTGCCCTACTAATCTGTTTTGAAACTGGTTCATTGCTATTTTATCTTTTTTCTCATTAAAATCAATTTAAAAAAAGAAAAACAAGTACATGCTAAATAACAAAAAAGGATCAACTTATCAAGAAAAAATAACAATCATAAGTGAATGTGAAGCTGACAGAGCTCCAAAAGACACAAAGCAAAAACTTCTGGAGGTAAAAGTAGCAAGATCCCTCAGCACATACATAAATGGTCATGAAAGCTAAAAACAAACTCTTAAATAAACCAGGAGACAAAGTCTCAAAATAAATATTTAAAATACATTTTAACTGGGTGTTGTGGCATACTTCTGTAATCCTAATGCTGGAAGGCTTGAAAACAGAAGGATCACTGTAAGTTCAAGCTGTGTAGTGAGACCCTGCACCAAAAAAAAAAAAAAAGGAATAATAATAATGTACATTTTAAGTGGAATACAAATGACAATACAATATTTCTCAGTCATTGCTAAATTAATGTTTATGGGTAAATTTCAAACAGCACTTAATAAAAAAAAAAAGGTTAAAGCTCTAAACTCCATGATAGTTTCCACTTTACAAAGTAAGAAAAATAAAAGTGAAGCAAATCCAAAATCATCAGAAATGAAATAATAAGATAAGAGCAGAAATCAAAGAATTTTTTTTCTATTTGAGGGAAGGATCTATGGTGTGTTCAGAGTCTCACTACTTGATTGCACTAGTAGTGATCTGCCTGTCTAGAGCCTCCCAAGAGCTGGGATTACAGGTTTGCACCATCACGCCCAGTCTCAATCTCCTCTCAGCACACCCTAGGGGCAGGGCAGGCATGGCAGACCCCAGGATCAAACCCTGGACAGTGCACTTGCTTGCAGATGCTTTAATCCGCTGAGCTATTTAGCCACCTCCAAAGAAAACTAAAATGGAACATAAGACTATCAAAAAAAAAAAAGACAAGCTGACTCCTTAGACACCAATAAAATTACGAGTATTTTCTAAAATAATAAGAAAAATGAAAAATAATATATATTAGGAATATCAAAAATGAACAAAAAATAAAAATTTCTCACAAAAGTACAATTAGAGATCCCATTCAATACCATTATACCCCTGCTGTGTATTTTTCCAGAACTGAAAACACCATACCACAGTGGTATATGTGCACCTATGTTTATAGCAGCACACATCATCATACCTAAAACTTAGAAACAACCCAGAGCTGAGGGATAGATAAAAAGATGTAGCATTTTTGTATATAATGGAGTATTACTCAGATATAAAGAATGATAAATTTGAGGCTTTTATAAGTAAATAGATGGAACTAGGGCTATACTCATAAGTGAAATAAATTAGACCCACATTTGTGATAAGGCAAGAAAAACAAATGAAATGATTGCAGAATTTCAAAAAGAAAGAAATTATATTCACGAATTATCTAGTGGTCCATATTAAAAAGTTCCATGGAAGTTAATTTTAACAAGAGAAACAGTTTTTCAGGTTGTACACAGTATGGACACAGATAACAGCAGATGTAAACTAATCTGAAGATCATTAGTAGTAAGAGAAGTGAAAATTTAAAACAGAAGACAGCATAGCAAATGTCTATTGAGGGATGGGAAGATAGCTCTATGCATAAGCTCCTGCCCAACAAGAGCAAGGTCCAAAGTTTAATAACCAGTGCACTTGCTCTGTGGACCCTGGAACCCCAAGAGAGCTGAGCTCACCCTGAAACTGGATGTAGTGGTGCATGTCTATAATCCCAGCGCTAGGGAGGCTGAGACAGGAGTTCACTATGAATCCGAACTGTGTAGCAAGACACTGTATCAAAATCAAAATCAAAAGTATAAATAAATGCCTATTGAGATAGCTAAAATTTTAACAAATAACCCTGACATTGTCAAATAGTAACAAGGATGAAAAATAAGCAGAAATTTCATGGGTAAGGATGCAAAACGGTAGAACAAGTCTGGAGAACAGCTGGGCTAATCTTTTATTGAAATAAAGTTGAACATATACTTGTTACCTAAACCAGAACCATATTCGTAGATATTTATTAGAAAAAGAAATGTAATTCGACATCTCATATACAGAGAGACAGAGAGAAACAGTTATTGCAGCCTTTCCCACAATTCTCAAAAGCTAGTAAACTGCCCAGTTCCCTTCATCTGTAAAATGGGTTAATAAACTGGTACAGGATAAAAGAGTCTCATTCCCTGCCATAAATAAATAAGTCACCATCAGCGCACACATCATTTGCATGATTGCCACTGCTCTCTCTATGAGATGCAGCCAGACTCTGAAGACCACCTACTACATGACTCAGTTTGTCTGAATTTCTGGAAATGCAAAGTCATGAGGAAGCAAAGCTAATCAGTGATTGTCAGAGATTCGGGCTTTGACTGCAAGAGCAGCTGTGAAGCAGTTTCCTAGTGATGACCAAGCTGCTTTGTACTTCCTTTGCTATGGCATCTGCATGACTGTGCACTTTACAGAAATCATGGACCTGAACAGCAAAAACGTTACTTGGGGGAAAGGAGGAAATGAAATCGAAGTTGACTAAGATATACACACAGTGTACCCATTTCCCAAATGCACCTACTTCATCACTGTGTAATGTTAATATACACTAGCGAAAACTTTGTACCATTTAATTCAAAATAAACTAATTTTAATTTGAAATAAGACAATCTAAAGGAAATATAAGCCAATAATAAAATCAGTTCTTCAAAAGTTTTCACTACACCTCCCAGGCTATGTGGTAGGCCCACTATCACATGCTATATGGTACCTAACTTCATTCTCAAAAATTAATTTTAAAAAGAGTTGAGTCATTAAAATCATAGTATAAAACTAACTTAGAATTCAATCCTTTCATTATTAAAAATAACATTAAAATATTGATTAAGAGCCTAAATTAGAAAGGTTCCTAAAAAGTTATCCAAAATATCAAATGTTCAAATTCAGTATTATTCATTGTCACTCTCAATGAAACACAAAAAAATATTTCAGGGCTTTACATAAAATATTACTCAACTGTTATAGCTCTTTTGGAAACTTTCTACCAAAGCTTCTGGGAACTTTACATTTAAAAAATCTATTATTCAGCATCACAAATAAAATTTTAGTGACAGAGCACATTTTATGAGTTAAATACATTCATTAAATACAAACATTTTAAAAAGTGAAGTAAGTGGCAGAAATTACAGCTCACTGCAAATGACTACAATACAGAAATGCATCAGGTAATACTTCTGTGCAGATTCACTTCTGAGCAGTGTTTGAACTGCTGAATCTCCCCGTTACTATCTATTGCAGTACTATAGTCTTTGTTGTTCAAAGTCTAAATATGACAAATACTGATGGTTACCACTGATACACTTTAAAGAAATTTTTCAAAATGAATAATTATGTTTGAACTATTCTAGAACACTTAATGTTCTAGAAGTCAGGCATGTGAATGTAAAATTGTATTATCAATACTGAAATTAAAGATTCATATTGTAAAGATAAAGCAGGGACAGATTTTAGGATTGTTTGTTCCCTTCAAAGTTTGGTCACTTGATACACAGCACTTGCTCTATATTAATTACCTACTATGATTCCATAACAACTAAAACTAATCAGTTTCTGACAACTCTGTTCTTTGCCCTATACCTGACACCCTGCCAGACACAGGATACATATGCACAATGCAGACCACACGGTCAAATGCAAGACTGGCCTGTTTGCCTGAAGTCATCCCTGAAAGATGCATTTGTGCCTACTCAACATTCAGTTCTTTGGGTCAGACTCAGGGATTTGGGAGTCACTCTGTGTAGAAGTTAGACAAGCAAGGCTATAGGCTGTGGAGTAGTGAAGGAGCCCTGAAAAAGTCTACTTCAAAGGACAGATGGAGTTCCTGAGAGGACAGCTGCTTTTCAGGGAAGTGCAGGAAGTTCCTCTCTGCCTAACCTGCCACCGGTAGACCTTCTTCAGTTCCCAGACAGAAGCTGTGACTGAATACCATGTAAAAACCAGACCCAAATCCATCCCAAAAACTCATATCTTTTCATGTATATGGGCCTAGAACCAATATCTGGTTCTAGGTTTGTGTATAAGTATGAAAATAAAGTTTTAGAACATTTGGTGAACATTCACAACCAGAATGCAAGCACCACTGTTTACATTGATAACAGCAAAGGTCACAAGGAGTCACCTGTCACACTTGTAAGTAACTCTGGCTAAATCCCATGAGGAGAGAGTATCAGCACAGTGTGTGAGGCAAGCACAAAGCTCAGAGCAACAGAACAGCAAAGATCCTGCCTATTGCTGAATCCAAAATTCCATGCAGCAGTACTTGAGAACAGCACACTAGCCAACAAGATGAACTTAGCTACAAAGTGAGCTTAAGGCCAGCCTGACCTGCATAGTAAGACTCTGTCTCAAAAAAAAAAAAAAAAAAAAAGACAAAAAAAGATGAACTTAGAGCACTTGCTTTTCCGAAAATCTCTCATAGACACTCATTCCAAAAAGCTGGTCTTTTCTGGAAATTTTATATTCACATAGTATTTGAGGGGAGTTGCAAATCACAGAGTACACAGTGAGACACTTCTTCCTAGAGTGCTGCAGGAGCTTCTGAAAGCCAAACATGCCGCAATGTAGTTCCCATCTCCCAAGGATCTTTCTGAGTTTCAAAGTAACAACCAGAATAAAGGAGGATTCTGTACAGCCTTTGATACCAACACCAGAGCACTGGAGAGAAGCTCTGTACTGCAGGGACAGTATTAAGCTGGGGCTGTGAGCATGTCAGGCATGGGTCAAGGCTGTCCTGAAACACGGAACCAATGGACATGCTAAGTCTCTGGGAACAGGTGCATTATGAAAAATTGGCTCACACATCTTCAGAATTTGAAAGCTCCTGCAATCTACTGTTTGCAAGGTTGAGGCCCAGGGAAGTCAGTGGAGCAGCATCCTGTAAGACCTAAGAACTGTGGCGCTAATGCCCAAGGCCAGGAAGAGTTGGGCATCCCAGGTCCCAGGTCAAACAGAGAGAGCATGGGCTGGCTCTTCCTCTGCTGCTTTGTTTTACTGAGCCCTTAAGGGGTGAATGCCAACCCACTCTGGAAGAGGTGAATAGGAACAGGGGCCAAATTGGTAGGTAGGGTTATTATTGGTACAAAAGTACATGAACACATGAAAGACCACAAGAAGACCCTAATTCTTGCTGTTAATTATTGCTGATAACCTGAGAAGAGTCAAAGCAAATAATACAGAGAAGGTAAGTCTTGTTTGACAATATTTGCTGAATTCCACTTCCAGAGGTAATCACTGGAGGAACAAACTCAGCCTTTTGTCTAGAGAAGACAGCTCCACGGGAACTGCAGAATTCACAGTCGGCCCTGCATTGATCATGCTCTCCTGGAGGGATGAGCCCCTGCAGGCCGGCTTCACCCAAGAGGAATTTCTCTTCAGTCCTAAGAAATGTGTGAGACTCAAAGGAGCTCGGTTCTGGGACTGTGTGAGACCTTTCCCAGGACGATCAGGGCTGACGCAAGTGTGGGAGTTAGGGCTGCAGAGGCCACCTGAGGAGCCCAGGACATAAAGAAGGCTGCTCCTGCCTGCTCAGTTTCACACAGGTAGTCAGCACAGGACTGGACGGTGCCACCTTGGAGGTGAGGATAAGCACTTACTGGCTTCCTCTAAGCTGTATTATGGGAAGAAGAAACCTGCTGGGGGCCTGACTGAGCCCGCAGGCTTTGCACACTGATGGTGATCGTGCCAACAAATGTCAGCTTGGGTCCAGACATCTGGGAAACCAGCGGTGGGGGGAATAATTCTAAGCCTTGTGATCAAACAGGATCTGCAAAGCTGCACCCATGAAACAAACCAGAGTCTGTACCCCTTTGTTATACCATCTACAAGGTAAGAAATAACTCCACATCCTTTAGTGAAATATGTAGATAAGACAAAATAAAAGTATTCACCATTGAAAGATTTGCTCAAAAGTGTGCAGGATCCTGTTTCTTGGATTTATGACCCCTAAATTGTTTACTGTCTGACTATACAGTAAAATCTGCTGCCCCTACCAGCAGAGTCCAGAAAACTTAATTCAAATGGCTTTATCATTAGAATTTGGTAGGACACAAAGGATTGAACTAAATCTGTACAGGGAACCCACAGTGAGGGGGTTCCTGCTGCTCTGTCTCTTCTGGGTCTTATACTGATGCAAGGAAGTGAGACTGTTCAGCTTGAGAACAGTGTCTCCCACTGCCCACCTCCTACAGACTCTCCTTAGAAAATGCATGCAGCCCTGAAGATGCCAGACGCAGAAAGAGGACAGCTTGCAAATTTTCTAGTTACAGAAAATGCACCAACAGCCTAAAGTGAGGACAGAGCACACTTGGGAGGTGACTGGGACTGGGAGTGCGTCGCAGGGGCTTCCTGGACCTCAGTCCTCATCTGGATCCGCAGGTGGGTTTAGCATGTAAAATTCCAATCAATTGTATATTGCATGATGCATGCACTTTTCACTAGGCATATGATTTTTAAGTGTTTTTAAACATTGAAGAAAATAGACTTTACTTGTTCTTCCCTATGTTTTTAAAACACGTGACCAATATAAAATCATGCAAATAAAGAAATACCAATTGAGAGGAGAGTTTCACTGCCACCACCAAGCTATGGTAGAGTTAGCAGCATCCTAAGTGAGACAGCCTGTGGGACTTGCTGTCACCGGCTGAGCCCAAGAAAAGCAAGGATAGGTCTCAGCCCTTATGGACAGATTGATCTCAGGGTAACAGGAGGGAAAGAAGCTCTCACGGCTGGGAGACACCAAACATTTAATAAAACCTTTCTTTCCACAAGGCTGAGTTGCCTTCTTGCCTCCCTGACTGTGCTGCAGCTGTAACATGAGCTCTGAGGACCTAGGTGCTCAGTACTTAGGGGACGTGATGATAGACGTGTCAGTGAAGAGCAGGACCTGGGAAGCTCCCTGGGCTGCAGCCTCTGCACAAGGCAGAATGGCTAACTCCCTTGTCAGCAGTGACAGGAATGCTCTGAGAATGGAATCTTTCCAGAAAGGATTCCCAAGTCTTCCCTAGGTGCCTCTGGGTGTGGCACATGCCATGGCCATCGCTGCAAGTCAAGGTTTACCCACTATGTGGTGCCAGACTTTCTGCGGCAGCTCCTGTGCACTGCCTTAAGGAAAGGACTCTTGAAAATACCATTTAATAAAACCTCTTTTTCCACATAAACAGTAGAAGCATCTGAGGACTGTGCTTGGACATACCCTAACTTGGCATAAAGTGAACAGACATGAAGTAAAGATGGTAACAAAGGGAATCTCAAAACTGCCAAAGGGAAAGGAACTGACTTCCTGCTTGGGGTCTAGAGTCACTAAATGTGGCATGACATTTGTGGCATTCAGTCACACTACGTCCTCTCAAAGTCATGTTCACCCCAAGTTTCAGAATGTGATGTTATTTGGAGCAAGAGTCTTGGCAGATGTCACTCCTGTGGTGAGCTCACGCTGGAGCACGGTGGGCCCAAATCCAGCATCACTGCTGCCTCATCAGAGCAGCGGAGGTCATCACAAGAAGTCAAGACAGAAAGAGCAGGGAAGGATGTAGCTGCAAGTCAAAGAGTGCCCAGGGCTGTTGGGATCCTCCCCAAGAAGTGGAAGGATCCTTCCAAGGCCCTCCAGTGGAAGTACAGCCCTGAGGACACCTGGATTTCACACTTCTAGCTCCCAGAGTGCAACAGTACAACTTTCTGTCATTATGAGAAACCTCCTTTGAAATACTTTGTTAAAGCAGCCACAGGAAACCAATAACCTAGACTTCGGAGCTTAGCTTGATGGCACCTGAGAAGGAGCAACAGAAACAGCCATACTCTGAAGCTCGTTGTACCCTGAGAATGGCTCGGTGCTGCTAACTGCTTAGGCAGAGAAGCAGACCCATACTTCTGACTGTGCCTTTGTCTAGGGTGACTGAGGACACCAGAAGCTGATCCGTCTCTGCTCAGCCACAATGAATTGATACAATCTCTTTGGAAAACCCTAATTTAGCAAGCTGCTAGGCTTTTTGTTCTTGGGCTTCTTTGTTCTTAGACATGAATAGCCTAAAGTTTGGAACATGCTCCTGATGAATAGTGAGTTGTTATTTACAGTTCATCCTACCCTGGTTGAAAAGGCATCTTCTGGTTTCAGCAATGATTAGTGAGACAGCTGCCATCATCTAGTTACAGCCTTAGGTCACTGAGACTCTTTGCTCTGTTCAAAGTGATTAAATGTGCAAGATCCAGCAACATTTCTCTGGCTTTCTGGAAACAGTTATGTCCAGAATAAATTACAGTGTACCCAGCCAAAAAATACCATTTCTTGGTCATGTTTGTATCACTTCTGGTAGAGGCTTAGCTTTGTTTCTTGTTTTTCAGTGTTAGCATAGTATTCCAAAAATTCAAGCTCCTCTGATTTGCAGATATTAAGAAATCTCCACCAAAATAATGTATTAAATAGAGAAGAAACCTCTGCTCCACAAAGCTGTATGTGCAGAGAGCAGACTGCCAGCCTCTGGCCTCCATAACCTCACTTCCAGTCACACCCTGGTTCCCATGAGCCTGCAGAAAGCATAGGACCCTCTCTATGTCTCTTACTTTTAGGTTCCTAGCTTTTCTGTGCTTTTCTAGCTAAATCTCATGCAGCCCTCCTTATTGCAGGCACCTCCTACTCCGGTTGTGTCCCCCAATCTATAAGATTCTGTCACTGTTCCTACCAAGCACTACCTTTGTCATAATCTCTGTGTTTTAAGCATTAGTGTAGACAACTCTTCCTCATCTTGGTGTCTTTTATCTACCCTCTTTCTTCCACACTAACTCTACCACTCATTTTTATGCCCACATAATTACTAATAAGAAGAGTCCATGGTTAGATTCAGTATATCCAATAAGGATCATATAAGCCCTATAATTCATCTATCCTAAAACCTTGTCTTTACTCCATATCTTAGTTTCCCTGTTTCATTGCTGAGACAAAATACCCACAATACCCTGAGAACTTCACAGTTATGCTGGCTGCTTAGACAGATAAGCAAACCCATACTCCTGATTGTGCCTTTGTCTGATGCTGACCCATCCCTTCTCAGTCACAATGAATTTATACAATCTCTTCATAAAACCATAATTTAACAAGGTCCCAAAGTTAAATGGGCAAGGTTTATTTTGGCTCACAGTTTGTAGAGGTTTCAATTCACAGCCAGCTGGCTGCAAGGCAGAGTGGATGGAGAGGGGCATTGCAAAGGAATAAACAGTCCAGGCAAGGCAGACAGATGGCAGCAAAACAGTGGCAGAGCAGCATTAGGTGCACCAGAGACCTTATTTCTGTCCTTTCTATCTTATGCAGGCCACACAAGGGGCACCCTTAATCCCAGCACCACACTGTTAATCCTAGCACCACACAGTCTGGATGCAGCCACCTCCAGCTGCCTCCTCAGTGACTGCAAAAGGCTTTGGAAAGACATCCAGTACAAGCCATAGCATTCCAGTCCCCCTCTACAGACCTTCTGCTCTACCATGTCCAGCTCGCTTCACATAATTACTAATTCCCATGGTTAGAAACTCACCTTAACTGATCCTCTGTTTATTTTTGAGTTACCACTTGGCATGGGGCCAACTCCATTGGCTACTCCGTGGCTGTGCAAGCATTGCAAGGAATGTCCAGGGAAAGGCATTTTAACCAAGTGGGCCCCGGATCTCAGAGGTGTACACCAACTCACGGGGCTTTTTCTACCGTTAGTACTGTCCTTTAATCTTACTACGGTTGGCATTTTCTTACAGACAGTTCTTCTGCATGAGGCTGCATTGTGCACTATTAGATGCCTAAAAGTCTCCAGCACCTGTTCATGAGACAGAAAATCCTATTCCAAGCTGTGACAACTACCTGTGTCTCCATTCACTCCCAAATAATCCATAGGGAGTAAAATACTCCATTTGGGTCCTCTGTTCTCTAAATATTTTCACTCCTCTACCTCTTTTTGTTAAATTCTCCTTTTCTTCTAACCTTAGTTTCTCATTTTTCATTATCACTATCAACTGAAGCCCTATTTCACTATTGAAAGTATTGATTTCTATACTAGAAAACATCTCTGGCTGCCCTCTCTCAAATCAGTGCGCTCAGCCACTTCCACCAGCTAACACTCTCCTCTTCCACTATGTCCTCTCCATGAGGCAATCCTGTCTCTGGGTAGAGCAGCCACATTGGCCCCATGAGGATATTCCTCAAGAAATGACTTGATCCCATGCCTCACCAATTTTTCCTCTGATCTGGACTGTATGCATCAGTGTACAAGTACACTGGAACTTCCTCCACTTCAGAACATGTAACTGTAAAATCTCCTTCTCACTCTATTATCCCTAGGTGGCTGCCAATTCATTTCTCCACACTTCTTCGGAACACTATTAGTCCAAAGAGCTATCTATGATCACGTTCTTCCACTCTCTTCCCTTTCCTTGGAACTACATTACATTCATAGAAAGAACAGGTAATTCTTTTAAATCCAGTGACACCCTGCCTTGTGTTATGTTCCAGCTCAGCAGGATTTATAGGGCTGATCATCTCTCCCATTGTGGTTTGTAGGTCACAGCAGTCTGCCCCCTTCTTTCAATTTACTGCCTCCTATTCCCAATTATTTTGCTGGTTCTTCTTTATCTGTCCAAATTTGAAAGGTTGCAATGCCCAGAACATGTACTCTGAATTTATCATCTTCTCTCAGAGCACCTACCTCTTGCTGAACACAACCAGCCCCCTAACCCCAATGCGTCTGCAGGTTGATAGCTCACCAGTGTGCATGCCCTCCCTGATCCCCTCTCCAGGATTCCACCTGGTCCTACAAACCCATGGAGCTGCCCAAGATATGTCCTTTCATGCCAAAAAGAGAACTCCAAATAAAAATTTTCAAATCCAAGCATGTTTCCTTCAGGTCAGTTAATCATAACTACTTCTCCAGGCTAGGACACTTTCTTGAATCCTGTATCTTCTCATGTTCTGTACCTTTGTCTTTTAGCTACTCCTGTTTCCAGCAAGTGAACCACATGGAGAACAGAGGTGTTTTGCTACCTTCTTAACTGAGGCATTTGTAAGAGTGAGTGCTCAATAAATAATTGCTGAATTAACACAAGAGTGAATGTACCTGCATCTTCCTATGGGCTGCCACTGTTCCATGTTCCAAAACTGAAGGGCTTCAGCTCAGGACCCCTCTGAGGAATGACTGCAGGTAAGATCATTCTACTTTAGAAAAACAGCATAAAACGGTCAGGGTCACAGAGAATCAAGGCGAGGTGCATGGTATGGGAAGCCAGTCAATCCATACTACTAGTATTTAATCCTTATGTGTAGAATTTAATTTGCATTCTATTCTTTTTTAATTAATTTTACTGATAAAGAAATAGCAATGAGACAGTTTCAAAACAGGTTAGTAGGACAGTTACAATAATACATTGCATGTTGTTGTCTTCATAGTAGTTATTCATAGTACAAGATGCAGACATGACATTTTGTCAAAACAATATTAGTACACATCTTTCTTCTCACTGAAATATGATAAAGTAACTGTATATCTATCCTAACTAATGTGTATATACTTATATACTATGAAATGGTCCTTCATCTGTATTCCCCTTTTTTGTTTAGTTTTGTCAGAAATGGGTATTCCACTGCCATTCAAATACTGTAGGTGGATGAATTCACCAAAATAATCCAATATAATCCAGTAGTCCATAATAGTAGTGGGTTATCTGCAAGACTGGCAATGTCAGAAGTTGTCCACTTGAGCCTTTGACAGCTCAACATATTAAGAGAACCTGTACTGTAACATCCTGTAACTCAGAAGTGTTCCAATTTTCTGATCAAGCAGATTATGGGGCCACAGAGGAAAATGATTGATGATATAGAGTGTGCCTAAGGAGAGTCCCGTGGAGAGAAAATATTCTCTCAGGCTTTCACAGGGAGCAAATTGGTCAAGCAATGGCTATGACTCATCCACATGGCTGACAGTAACAAACGTTCTACAAAGTACGGTACAGGGTTTTTGGATAAGTCCTGAGGGGACCTGACTGACCTTTCAGATATGAAAGTTACATTTCTTGTTATATATATCTTGCTTTATTTTGGTCTTAGCCATGCAGCAGAAAAGGATAAACATGAGATATAAAAAGGAAAGCCATATTAATTACATTTTAAGCACTGGATGCTTCAGGTGCCTCTTCCCAAGAAGGGCAAGTAGTAACAATACAGGATTAAAGCCTAAGTCTAGGAGAGGCAATGTGGTAATGCAGTATTTCCTCAGGATGTTTGCAGTGACAGACAAAACTCACAGAACAATTTTCATTGAAGGAAATCAGACAGAGAAAGCATATGCTCTATCATTCCATTTATCTGAAATACAAATCAAGAACACTCAACCTATGAGGCTTGCATAACCCAGGCTGTCACTCATGGAGCTGTGGCAAGGCTTCTGGCACAGGTCATGCTCTTTCCTCACTCTGGGTTCTAGTCACAGAGTGTACCCCTTTCACTCATGAAAGTTCGGCAGGCCACACACAACGCTTTAGGCAATATATGAAACTGCAAAAAATAAAAATGAAACTGATTTTAATTACCCATGCTCAGTTTTTTATATCACTGATACTTGTCAAAATGCTAAAATGCCACAGAATCTAAACCCTAGCTTCAAAAGTGAAACCTAGAAGTTTCTGACATTAAGAAAATTGTGTAGGAACCAACATAGAAATGTGTGAAAGAACATTTTGAAATGGATTTTTTAATTGCCTATTAGGACAAGTTCGAAGGTACTTACCACCCTCAAAGCCAAGTTCTGAAAATGTGTTTCAGTGGGTGATTTTGCACATAGTGTTTCTAGGTCCCAATAATGAGTTTATTTCCTCGCTGCAGAAGATTTGGTACTTCAGGGGCCTCTACATCTCACTAGACAGGATATTTAAAATTCCCATCCCCAGGGATTCACCACACAGGTTTAATCCCTACTCATGCTTGCTGTCTGCAGTCCACCTGGAGTGTCCCATGGGCAAGGGGTAGAGCATATCTCCTTTGGGGAAAGGAAGCAAAGACAAGCCCATGCCAGGCCCAGGCCCTCACTGGTCATGAAAGCTCTCCCAGGCAGGAACACAGAGCACACCTGTGTGTGCCCCTTGGTCTACATAATCACCTGACAAAAATCCATGGAAATAAAAAGAGCAGAGAACTATGGTCCTTGGAAAACATAAGCAAATACTTCTAGATGATAACACAAGGGAGAAGGACTGTGAGTTTATGTTATATGAATCTGCAAGGGGTGAGGTGGATATTTTTGAGGGACAAATGACTACCAGTAAAATGTAGCAATGTCTAGAACTAGCTAGAGAACAGTGGAGGGCTGGAGAAGGATGTGTAGGCTGGAAGTGGATGGCTATAAAACAGGCAATGCTGACACGAGGGGACAGGACTGCAATGCAGTCTACCAGACATCTCCTTTTCTGCCTGTCCTCCTGTATGTCCAGAAAACTCCACAGTAAAAAGTTAAAAGTATAAATTAACATAGATTTAGAAACACCCAAGTAGCTACACAAATAGCAGGTTAATGCAGCAGGCCTGAGTGTGTATCCTTAAAAAAGCACTGCTCGCATGTGTAGATTCACCCATGGTTAGCAACTAAGAGTTTCACAGGTGTCTAGTTCCCCATGCTGATAAGAAACACTCGATGTGCCAAGCAGTGTTGCTACCCAAACAGTGTGGTTGATGCTGAGCATCTCTTGTCTGACTGGTATTCTCTGTGTTTTGGTCCATGCAAGCCAGAGGGTGCCTACTTGGACAGCCACCAATGACAGCCCTGGGGATGTATCCTAAACATCCACTCATGGACAGTTTTCCACATCCATTGCCACAAGTTGGTGCTGGGGAAAATTACATGTCCTAGTGACTCGTGGAGCATGCTGAGAGCTTGTGCCCACGTTCCCTCAACTTCTTCCCTTGCATATTTTCCCTGTGCTGATTTTGCTTTCTATCCATTTGCAATCACAGGTCGCAGCCACACACATAACTGTATGTTAAGTCTACGAGTCTTCTTTAAAAAATATCAAAGAAAAAAAAAACTTGGGGATGGTCTTAAGACTGAGCCAGTAGACCTTAAAAGATGAATTATTTTGAATAGTCCTTCCTCCTCTTGGTTTACCACCACCCAACAAATTCCCAATCTATCAAGGGCGGATTCCAACTGAAAGAGCTGCAAAGTACAGACCCCGTCTCAGGGCCAGAACAAAATAAACTCTGAGTGAGGTGAGGTGAAGCAAGGGGAAGAAAGGCTTTAGTATAATTAGAACTCCCTGGCTCCAGTAGCTACAGCTAATTTTGAACATTAGTGGAACATTAGCCCAATTAGCATAAATCCTCACAATAAAAGCCTATTTAAGTACCTATTACTGCTACATCATGTCTGGCTTCAACCAAAATTATAAAGCATGCCAAAAGGTAAGATAAAACACAATCAGCAATCCAGGGTGATCACAAGAGAAAAACCCAGATGAGGCAAATGGAGGGGATATGATTAGAGGGCTCCAGTGGAAAAACCCAACAGCATGCAAAACTGATGGGTAGCAATGCTTATACCTGGATGTTTCCACGAAGAATCACACACTCTCAGGTGAGGCTTTTAGGATGAGACTGGGTCGTGGATGTCATGCTGGGTCATAGGCGCATGATGCTAGATTAGTCCACTGTTGAGTTTGTTATAACAGGGTAAGATGTGGACAGTAAAGCACCAGGGAAGAGGTGAGTCACTGTGGAAACAGAACAGCTCCCTTGAGCACTTGCTGCTTCTTGGCTTCTCTGACATGGACTGTCTCTCCTCTGCGATGCCTCTCTGCCATGATGCATTGCCTTGGAGACAACCGACTATGACTTGAAAACCCTACAGTCTGTGAGCTAAAATAAACCTCCTTTTTTAAATTCGTGAGTGCCAGGCATTTTGTCCCATCAATAAGAAAGTCACTAAGACAGAAGCCAAACCAAAAGAAAGGGAATGAATTAAATATTCAAAGTGGTGAAAGAACTGTCAATCTAGAATCATATATCCAAAACGAATCCTCCTAAAGCAAAGTATGAATAGGCTTAGCCAATAAAAAATGGGTAATTTATAACAGGCTTACTTTAGGTAGGTTTTCTTTTCTAAACAAAATGTCAGTATTGGGGCCGAGGAGATGGCTCAGTAGAATAAGTGCTTCCCTGGCAAGCGCAAGGGTCTGAGTTCAATCCCCGGTTCCACCAAATAAATAAATACATAAAACTTAAAAAAGTCAGTGAGAAACGTGAACCTATACAAAAGAAGGGGGATGGTTTCAGAAATAAATAATTGAAAGTAAAGAAAAATATCTTACTTTTCTTATTCTCAACCTATTGTAGCATAATTGCCTAAAGCCGCAATAATAACAATGTATTGAGTGAATATAACATGCAGATGAGTAACACAAAGGGCAGTGATGTCACAGGGTTGAGAGGAAGGAAAAATGAAGCCCTGGACCACACAGGGTGCAATGGGGTTGTACTTGTTGACAGATCAATAGTAATCCCTAGTCAGCCACAGGAAAGAGTTTTTTAAAAAGAATAAATGGTATATCAAGAGGGAAGACAAATGGGACCATAAAATATAATTAAAGCCAGAAAAGGCACAAAATGAACATAGAGAGAACACAGAACCATGCAAGAGACACAGTTCCAGTGATAGATTGTAAATAGTAAATTGTCTAAGCAAACCAAATAAGTGACAGTTCCTCAGATTAACTGAAACGAAAAGACTAAAACTCAATGCTGTTATGGGAAACCCATTTAAAATGTAAAGACACAAACAGGTAGAGAGTAAAGTGATGTGGAGATTGTGCCCTGCTAAGAAAATCAAAAGCAGGAAGCTGCATGAATATCAGACATCAGAAGAGGTGTCTCGCAGGAGTGGAGAGTCACACCACACAGTGGTCAGGAAGTCATGGCTCCTAGAAGAAAATACTCCACTGTGTGCATCTAAGGCCTGGAGGTCAGGACACCTGGGCAGCTAACAGGCTGGCAGCCAGAACAGTTCCATTACTCAGCCTGGTCCAGCTGACACTTAGAGAGCATTCCACCAATGACAGCTAAATGCACATGCCTCTCCCACGTACATGGAGCATTCGTGGAGCAGGTTCCAAACAGACCTAGGACACACAATGAAAAAATTGTCGTACACCTCACAACCAGCCCTTGAAACAACTCTGAGACCAACAGGAAGGAGGACCAGCCCCATCATGTGTTGCTGGCTTCCATTTATGAACAAGTTGAAAACTAAAACAATCTGCAGGGCACCCTGTGCTCCAGCTGAGGCAACGTCCTATTCTCCTCTCAGTGTGGAACTTGTGCCAAATGAGGGTGACAACATGAAGGACTGTGGGAAATAATTCTCTGATGGCCAGGTCCTCAGAAGAAGGCTGCAGGATCTATAGTTATATATAAAATCTTCCTGTATGGTTCTCAATAGTTTGTTTTGGTCTCTAGAAATTTTAAAAGTAATTGTTCAGGCATATACCTTAAAGAAAACACAAAGCTATCCTTAAAAATCATCCTCTCAAGTCTCATAGTGGGAAGAAAAATGAAAGAGAATTGATTCAAATCCTCCAGGATTGTGTGTGCGACATAATATTCCAAATGTCTGTTGATGACTAACAGGAAACAATATCACTTCATTGCACAGCAGATAGTTGGTTATAAGCACTGTACAGATGACGCCACTGAAATACTTGAGACAATGCAGCAAGCTCTCTGGAGAAAATGCACTGACAGCCTTTGCTGGCACCTGCCATGGGCGTGGTCACGGGACTGTGAGTGGGTCTGCGCCAGTGAAAGCTCAGGGATCAGCCTTTGCCGTGAGGACAGGATGGTGCTAACTTTTTCTTAGTTTCACAGTGAGGCAGAGAAGATTTATTTTTGCTCCTAAAAGGGGATCTATACCTCAATCTACAAGCAAAAATGTACTTAAATCAATATCAAAACTAGCACAATGAATATGGAATTTTTATTATTACTATTACTTTTTCTTGACAATCAGAATTATGTACATTTGTGAGATGCAATGATTAAATGAAACAAACAAACATATACATTACCTCCCTTACAACTTTTCTTTTCTTTTTTTCTCTTTTTTTTTACAGAACTGGGGATCGAACTCAGGACCCTACACTTGCCAGGCAAGTGCTTAACCTACTGAGCTATCTCTCCAGCCCCTCTTTTTTCTTTCATTTACATATTTGGTACAGGGTCTCACTATGCAATTCAGACTCATAGTGATCCTCCTGTTTTCAGCCTCTCCAGCACCACAATGCCCAGACTCCATCACTGTTTTAACAAGGCCCAGGGGAGGAGGGTTACATAGCATGTGGGACCAGGGATTGAACCCTGGCTCCTGTGCTTGCCAAAGCAGGTGCTTCGTCCACTGAGCTATTTCATCAGCCCTTACCTGTCTTTTTCTATGGTGAGACTTTTGAAATTCACTGTTCATTATCTAACATATACATTACAGTATTGTTCATTATAGTCTCCCTGCTGGGCAATAGACATCAGAACCCATTCTCCTGCCTCTCGGAAATGTTGTACCCTTTGATCAATAATTCCTCAACCTTCTTTCTACACAAAGTGCTCCAGCCCCTGTCACCTACAGTTCTTCTCTCTACTGTATGAATTCAATATTTTTAGGTTCCTGAATAGTTAAAATCATGCAGTGTTTACTTTTTTGTCCTGGTTTATATCTATATATCTATCCTAATATCCTCCAGATTCACCTGTGTTGTAAATGATAGAATTAACCCCTTCTTTAAGGGTTAGTAGCATTCCATGGGGTATGCATACCAAATTATCTTTTATCATTCATCCATTGGTGGACACCAATGAATGTTTTCTTATCTTTGCAATTGTAAACAATGGAACAATAAAATAAAGGGCAGATAGTCCCTTGATAATTTTATTTCAATATTGTGAAATAAATATAGGGCTGATCCTCCCCAGTACTGGTCTCAGAGTTGCTTCAAGGGCTGGTTGTGAGGTGTACGACAATTTTTTTTCATTGTGTGTTCTAGGTCTGTATGGAACCTGTTCCATGAATGCTCCACATATGTGGGAGAGGCATGTGCATTTAGCTGTCATTAGTGGAATGCTCTCTAAGTGTCAGCTGGATCAGTCTGAGTAATGGAACTGTTCTGGCTGCCAGCCTGTTAGCTGCCCAGGTGTCCTGACCTCCAGGCCTTAGATGCACACAGTGGAGTATTTTCTTCTAGGAGCCATAACCTCCTGATCATTGTGTGGGTGACTCTTCATCCCTTCCAGGGGCCTGTTCAAAAATATGTCATAAGTGGAATTACTGGATCATATGTATGTCAACTTCTAAGAGTTTTTACTTTTTGTTTTTGAGGAACCTCGATACCATTTTCCATAATATTGATACTGATTTATATCCCCAAGAGGAACGTACAACAGTTCCACTTTCTGCACTTATCTTTCATATTACTATCATGCTAATTCCAGCAGGTATGATATGGTGTCTTATTACAGATGTGTTATATTTTGCTGATGACTTCTTTTCATGTCCTTGTTGAGTATTTTTAGATCTTTTCTTTCTTACTTTTTTTTTTATATATATATTAAGGAAGGGTATAGAAGGTGTTCAGGGTCTCACTACTAGATCAGACTCTTAATGATCCACCTGTTTACAGCCTCCCAAGAGCAGGGATTACAGGTGTATGCCACCACACCCAGTCTCAATTGCAGTCTCAGTGTGCCCCAGAGGCAGGGCTGACACAGCAGGCCTAGGGACGGAACCTCATCTCCTGTGCCTGCTTGCATATCTTTTCTTGAGAAATGTCTGTTTATGATTTTTTTCTATTTTTTAAATTGGGCTATTGGCTTCCTGATTTTGTTGCAGTCCTTCTATATTTTGAATACTAACACCTTATCTAATGTCCACTTCAAAAATGTTTTCTGCCATTCTGTGGGCTCTCCTTTCACTTTGTTGATTTTTTTCCTTAGTTGTTCAGAAGCTTTTTGGTTTGATGTCACCCCAGAGCCACAACAATCTTAAACAAAAAGAACAAGATTTCTGAGGTCAAAGTGCATGAAGGGCTATAATAATCAAAACAGCAAGGTCTTGGCATCAACACATACACAGCAACCAACTGAATAGGAAAAAAAACCTCAGAATTAAACTCACACATTTACAACCAATCTTTAACAAAGGTGCTCAAAACACACAGTACAGAAAGGACACTGTTTGATGAATGGTATCGGAAAATCTGGAAAGCCACATGCAAAATGAAATACTTCCCTCAAACCACACACCAAAAAAGTCAAGGCAAAATGGATTAAAGGTGCTAGTGAGATTACTCAGGGGACTAAGTGCCTGCTTAGGCTAGCACAGGGCCCGGGTTCGATCCCTGACACCACATGCTGTGCCAGCCCTACCCCATGGGCACGCTAAGCTGGTGACTGAGTTCAACCTTAGTGGTGCACACCTCTAACCCCAGCACTGGGGAGACTGAAGACAGGAGGACTGCTATGAGTCCAAGCTGCATAGTAAGACCCTGCACAAAATAAAAATTAAGAAAAAATAATTTTAAATGAATTGAAGACAATTATAAATTTTAAACTGAAATGTACTTGGGAAAAGATGTGGCACAAAATACTATGATGGGGGGGTGGAAGGGTTAAAAAAAAAAAAAAAGCAATATGACATTAGACTGAACAACATTTTTTTTTTATAAGACCCTGAAAGCAAAGACAAGGAAAGTATATTGTGTCTTGGTTTTGAGTTATGAAGTGTCCAAACTGATATTCTGAAAAATTTTTAAGTGTAAAGGTGTTCTATTTCTGATTCATTCTACCCTTCTGCAACTTTACGGTGTTATTATAGTTTAGAAGTTAACATGTTAAAAATCATAAAATATTGAAGAAAGAAATTGAAGAAGACTCTAGAAGATGGTACAGTCTAGCTGGGTCATGTCTCCACAAATATGACTGATACAGCCTTATTACCTACAGCTTCAGTACAATTCTAATCCAAGCAATCAATGATGTTCTCCACAGAACACACAAATTCAGAAGATGGATTCGCTTTTCATGAAGTTAGATGCAATGTTAAACTTTCACTTCACCCCAAGCCTTCTGGTGGCAGACAATAAAGTGGTGTCTAATCTTCCAGCAATAACCATGAAGGAAATGGTTCCCGTGAGTGTCAGTGATATGGCCAACCTGGCCCCTAAGGAAATAAAGAAGAAAAATAAAGCTGCTGATCTGAAAACAGCTGCCAAGAAAACAGATAAGAAACAACAGAAAAAAAAAAAAAATGACAGAAGCACTTGAAAATAAAGAAAAGAAGCTTAACCTTCTTCCTGTGTTTACATGGAAACATAAGAGGCTCCGAATAGTCAAAGCAATCCTGAGTACAAAGAGCTGTGTCCACAGCATCACAATACCCAATTTGAAAACATCACACAGTCACAGTAGCAAAAACAGCATGGTACCCATGTGAAAGCAGACACATAAACCAATGAAATAGAATAAAGAAGCCAGAAAAGTTTTAACAGTTACAGATAATCTCATTCCCATTGTCAGATGCCAATAACACACACTAGAGAAAAGAGTACTAGATAAAGCAAGTGCCGACAGAAAACTGGATATTCAGAGGGAGGCAATTGAAATTGGGGGTTTCATCAAATTATAGCAAAGGAAATAATTAATTGAATGAAGAGACAGCCTACAGAATGAGGAAAAGTCTTTGCAGCTAGTCTCTTACAAAGGATTAATATCCATAGTACACTTGAAAGATTTAGCTGTGCTGTGCTGTGCTTCTACATAATTCTATGAGAGGCAAGATCTGCACTAATGGTGGTTGGACAGGATATTATGTCAGCTTTTAGTACTATGGTCATCCACTAGATAAATAATTATTGAATTTTTGATATAATTCAGCTATAAAAAAAGATAAGTAAGCAACTACACTCTTAATTCACTGATAAGAGATATCTGCTAAATTAATACCTGTAAATATAATATCATGTATGCACCTTGTACATACCAAAACGTTATGAAAACAGTTTGCAATGTATTAATTCATCGAATCTGTATGGTTAACGTGTCTTGAAACTGTCTGATTATTTGTATTTTAATAACATAAAAATAAGTGAGAAAAAAAAGATTTAGTGGCAGAACATGACTGCACCTATTGAGGCTACCATGGAATCACTCGGACGTTTTGTCTTAAATCACCTTTGAGTTTATTGGCTGACGTTGTTATTAGCACAAACATTATTAGGTGCTCACAGTGTGAAGCTTCATGATAGCTGGAAAATATGGAAGATATTACTACATTTAAAACTTGAGTTATAAAATCACTGCACAATAGAGGGAGGCCAGTGATTTTTGTGAAGACACTGACTTTTTTTTAAGTATTTATACAGGGTATCACTACACACATAGGACTTGTAGTTATCTGTCCTGTTTTTCAGCCTCCCAAGCTCTGGGATTTCAAGCATGTGCTCAGTGCACCCCTGGGGAAGGGCTGGAATGGCAGACCAGAGATCAAACACCTGGTGCCTGAGACACTGATTCTGATGAAGATAGAGAGAGGACTGTTTGAAAATCAAAGATTTAAGTCAGGTAAAAGTTGGAGAAATCTGAAATAGAAAGATTTCTGTGATCCAACTGAACATGATGAAGACATACCAAATGTTCATGATGATAAGCTGGGTTCAAAGAAGAGAGGAAAAACTCTGAAGAAGAAGTAGAAGTAAGCATTTTTGAAACAGATGAATATAATAACCTTGAAGGAATGGAAACAACATAAAGAAAGCCCAAAAAGAGTGAAATTTGCTTTATCAGATGATGAGTAAAATAAAGATACAGATGTCTTAAATGTCAAGAAGACTTTGATGAAATTAAATTCTCTTTTGCAAAAAGTACAAGAGAAGGGGCCGGGGAGATAGCTCAGAAAAATAAGCACTTGTCTGGCAAGCGCAAGGGCCTGAGTTCAATCCCCGGTTCTGCCAAAAAAAAAAAAAAAAAAAAAAAAAAAAAAAAATACAAGAGAAGATGAATGAAAAAATCTTTAGAGAAAGGGTTGTTGGGAAGAAGCCATAGCAGTTCCAGGTGGTGGGGGTTGGGGTAGCAACAGCACAGAGGCAAGCAGAAACATCCTCCAGAAGGAGACCCTGCACTTTGACCATGACATCTGAGTGGCACCTGAAACCCCAGAGGAAACTGCCTCCGACTAGAAGACATCACTGCACAGAGGATGAGAGCGTAAGCTTGGGGTGATGTGGGACATAAATAGAGATCTCAACAGGCTACATATGAATACAAAGTGTATAACATTAGACCATGCAAAGAGCACGTTTGGCCTCCTGAAGAGTGCAGCAAACTCAATCAGCAAAAATTTACCAAAGAAAAAAATTCAGAGTCCATAAGAATTCAGAAGATGGATTCTCCTTTCCTAAAATTAAGTGCTCTGTCAAATTTCCACTTCATCCCCAACCTTCTGGTGCCAGAGACTAAAGTCGTGTCCAATCCTCCAGCAATAACCATGGAGGAAATGGTCCCTGGGAAATAAACAAAAGAGAAAACATAAAGCTGCAGATCTAAAAACAGCTGCCAAGACAACAGATAAAGAACAGCAAAAGAAAAAGAAATGACAGAAGCATTTGAAAATAAAGAACCCAGGGGCTAGGGAGATGACTCAGTGGAATAAACACTTTGCTGGCAAGCACAAGGGTCTGAGTTCAATCCCTAGATCTGAAAAAAAAAAAAAAAAAACAACGAACCAAGAGAAGCAGCATAACCCAGATGCAGGGAAATGCAGCAAAGCGCTATGTTCTAAGAAGATGAAGCTGCTGACAAAAACTGGGAAAGCTTCCTTGATAAAGGCTGAAGGAAAGGACAAGGCCCTGGAGTCATCTCAGGCATTGTTTCCTAATTTACAAGATCAAGTAAAAATGCAAATCAGCCGGGCGTGGTGGCGCACGCCTGTAATCCTAGCACTCGGGAGGCTGAGGCAGGAGGATTGCTGTGAGTTCGAGACCAGCCTGAGCTACAAAGTGAGCTTAAGGCCAGCCTGAAATGAATAGTGAAACCCTGTCTCAAAAAAAACAAAAAAAAAAAAAAAAAAAAAAAAAATGCAAAT
>PVKA01027853.1:0-30023 GCA_004027165.1 Ctenomys sociabilis | reverse complement strand
AAAAAAAAAAAAAAAAAAAAAAAAAAAAAAAAAAAAAAAAAAAAAAAAAAAAAAAAAAAAAAAAAAAAAAAAAAAAAAAAAAAAAAAGCAACATACACAATACAAGATCAAATATTCTTTGACAGGAGCCAGAAAAATACCTCAGCAGATTAAAGAGCGTGCTTAGGTAGACACAGGAGCTGGGAGGGATCCACTAAGTTGTCCACTGAGATGGTATTTGAGACTGGGCATGGTGGCATGCACCTTTAATCCCAGTACTTGGGAGGTTGTAAACAGGAGGATCACAAATCCAATCTACGCAATGAGACCCTGTACACACTGTAGACCCTGTCCTAGTATATATATATATATATATATATATATATATATATATATATATGTATTTTTTTTGACAAAAATGCAGTGACCAGAATGTCAAATGGACCTAACTCTAATTATTTCCCATAGGAGCAATAATTCACCACTGGCCACCTCAATGACCTTGTGGAACGTGAGTGTGAATCCCCAGGATGACAGTGACTCAGAGCCTGGGTTGGGAGGCCAATGCTCTGCTTCTAATTCTCTGGGTGGACTCGGGAAACCTTTCAGCCTCTTTGCATCTCAGTGTTCTTTTTGACAAGGCTTTCGCCTCAGGGTGTTGTGAGAGTTAAATTTAACAAGCAGTCAGTGAAATCCTCAGCCCAGTGCCTGGTAAATACACCCTTGATATACACGTTTATTTAAACAATTTAAGCAATTCTAACACTCGGGGTAAAAATTACTTTGTGGGTTTGAGTGATTTATAGACTGATACATTGATTTTTTTTAATATTTCAGAAGATATACAAGAGACAGAATAATTCTAAAATATGATCATCATTTTCCAAATAATGCACAAATAAGCCAGCCAATACTTAGAAATCCTTTAGAATTGTCTCTGAAATTTATCTTGACATTCATTTATGAGACCACTGAGTCTCATAGTTTCCCCAGTCTCCACCATGCCATCAAAAAAAGACCCTAATTTAGCTTCTCATTAAATTAACTTAAAGTAAACTGAACACCTGTCCCCTTGTCCACTTCTGATTCATGGAAATAAATTCACAAACGGTGTTAAAGAAATGTGCCTATGGGCTGAGGAAATAGCTCAGTGGAATAAGTGCTTGCCTGACAAGTGCGAGGTCCTGATCCCTGGTTCCACCAAAGAAAGTGCCTAAATTCAGATTCCTTTCCCTTCAACCTCCCCTCTCTGGCTGTTCTAAATACACACTATAATAGAAAAATCTATAATCAATAAAACAACATCTATTAAATTGTCTTTAAACTAGGCGTGGTGTCACATGATTGTAATTCTAGCATTTAAGGGGCTGATGGGGGAGGATCATTGCAAATTTAAAACCAGTCTGGGCTACATAGTAAGCACCAGTCTCAAAAACCCAGAATAAATAAATTATCTTTAAATCTCTCAGATGTGGCTGATTTATCAGGCTGGCATCTTTCAGAATCCTGGCATAACTGTTTCCAATATTTATTATTGTGATAAGTTTAACACCTTCTTGTTTAGCTTTTACTTTGTAACTGAATTATTTTAATTTCTTGGCATCTTTGTTCTTCAGTGTATGTTCCTACTTGGTTTTTCAGTAACAAGGTTGAAAATCAGGCAGTTGCACTCTGGAGAAGGAACCATCAAACCAACATACTTATCTGCATTCTTATGTACGTTTATGTAGAGGGCCACAAGCTGCAGGTTAGTTTGACTGAAAAGATGCAATTTTAACACTTGGAAAAGAACAACCTGAATTTTTTGCTACATGTCCCTGGTAAGACAATGGCTTTGATCTAATAAGTACTTGGAATTCATGTATGTTTTTGACAAATGGTAGCACTATTCATTGAGCGCTCGCAAGCTGGCACTGTGTTCTGAGTTTTACAAGTATTAGTCAGTTTGTTCCTAACAGTCTTGCAGAGTAAGTAACAATGACGTTGCCCGGCGTAGACTTCTTCTTTTTTTTTTTTTTTTTTTTTGTCTTTTGGAGACAGGGTCTCACTATGCAGTTCAGGCTGGCCTTAAGCTCACTTTGTAGCTCAGGCTGGTCTCAAACTCACAACAATCCTCCTGCCTCAGCCCAGTGCTGAGATTACAGGCATGTGCTACCACGCCCGGCAAGGGGGGACATCTAGACACAGCCCTAACAGTGATATCCAGGAAAAAAAAGAAATCTAGGAACCTGGCTGTTACTGATTCTCTGCTGCTGGAACAGGTAATCTGCAGTCACCAGCAGCCATCCCTGCCAGGCCAGCCTCTGCTGGGCAGGAGCTGGCAGACGCAGCCGAGAGACAAATAACCCCCTCCTCTCTGGTTAAACTGTTTTCTTTTACTGGATGTGTAAGAGGCAGGCAAGGGCTCTACCATAGGGCTACACTCCCTGTTCTTCTGTTTTTAAAATAAACTCACAATCTCCATGCACAGACTTAAGCTCAAAAATGCAATGCAGCAATACCCCTGTCTCCCCACTTCCCGGTCTTCCCCAGCACTGCTTGTTTAAGCCCACAGGAGACATCTAGGAAAAGCGCCCAGGTTTCCACTAGAGGGAAGGGAGTATAGGGATGAGCTTGTGCATCCACATCCAACGCAATGCTTGTTCTGCCTGACAAAATCAGGACTTGGAGTTAAAATAACTTCTGCTTAGTCGCACAAGTAGAAGCGGCAATCTGAGGCCTCCCTTCTGCTACCCTCAGACCCTTCCCACCCACCAACCAAGGTGAGGTTCACCTCCCCTCGCGCATTGCAGGGGTCTGCCCTTCCATGCTTCCTATGCATCTCTTTCCCTGCCCAAGTAACAGATGGATAGATAGACTGTAACCCACAGCACAAACTTGATCATCCAGTCCAACTCCTAGAACTGAATGAAAATTCCTAGGTTAGCCCGAGGTCAAGAAGTTATTCCTAAAACCGGAAGTGAAATCCAGGTCTCCAAATTCCTGGTCTACTCTTCTTTTCACCTCTAGAATCTTTACTTCCATGAAATTTTTCCAGCTAATTTTCATGGTCATCTGTCCTGCCCTTTGTTGATGATGTGCAGCATTTGTCTGAGTTATCCAATTTTTTTATACTTTGTTATATTGAATGGTTTGGTTCGGTTTGTTTTGGTTTGGCGTGGCTTGGCTTATCTTGGTTTTGTTTTCCTTTTTGAGGCAGACTTCCTATGTATCTCAGCTTGGCATCAAACTTGCCGTGATCCTCCTGCCTCAGTCTCTGGAGTGCTGGGACTACAGGTGTGCATCACCATACCTGGTATGCTATATTGAATGTTATATTGAACTTAGAAGGTGGACTATTTTGTGCACATTTAATCCTTGTGTATGAAGTCCCTAAGTAACTTCATCGTAACTTGTCTTTTAATTGTCTCAGACAAGACAGGCTAGAGATATTGAATTTAATTTTTTTTTTTTTTTTTGTCATTTTGAGACAGGGTTTCACTATGCAGTTCAGGCTGACCTTAAGCTCACTTGTAGCTCAGGCTGGTCTCGAACTTACAGCAATCCTCCTGCCTCAGCCTCCCGAGTGCTGGGATTACAGGCCTGCGCCACCACACCCGGCTTGAATTTAAAATTTTTACTTTAGGGGCCAGGAAGATAGGGTCAGTAGAATAAGCACTTGCTTGGCAAGCAGAGGCCCTGAGTTCAATCCCCGGTACAGCAAAAAGAAAAAGAAAATAAAAGAATAAATTTACTTTAAATTTTATTCAATGAGCCGGGCGTGGTGGCGCATGCCTATAATCTCAACACTTGGAAGGCTGAGGCAGGAGGATTGTTGTGAGTTCAAGACCAGCCTGAGCTACAAAAGTGAGCTTCAGGCCAGCCTGAACTGCATAGTGAGACCCTGTCTCAAAAAAAAAAGAAAAAATAAAAGTTTATTCAATGTTTATATCATACATATGTATCATTGTGAATGTTGAGTAATCAGTGACTCATAAAGGGTTTTAATATGGCTATCTTGGCCGGGCGTGGTGGCGCATGCCTGTAATCCCAGCACTCGGGAGGCTGAGGCAGGAGGATTGTTGTGAGTTCGAGACCAGCCTGAGCTACAAAGTGAGCTTAAGGCCAGCCTGAACTGCATAGTGAGACCCTGTCTCAAAAAGACAAAAAAAAAAAAAAATATGGCTATCTCGGGGGCTGGGAGATAGCTCAGTAGAATAAGCTGGCAAGTGCAAGGGCCTGAGTTCAATCTTTATTCTGCCCCCCAAAAAATACATACATATATATATATATATATATATATATATATATATACATATATACTTATATATATGTATATATAAATGCATATATATATGCATTTATATATACATATAAATACATATATATATATATGACTGTCTCTAAAATATATATTCTAAAATTTCACTTTATCAAAGCATCTAGGCTGTGCTTAGAATTATATATTTAGATATTCAAAACAGAATTGAACAAATTCCTCTGAACTATCCCACATTATGCCACAACATAGCTAGCACTTCCTAAAAGTGAGAGAAATGCTGCATAAACAGAAACACTATTATGAAATGTTTTCAATGTTTTCTGGGCCATGCATGTAGGAAATGTGCAATGCAGGGGTATAGCACTTGCTTAGCATGTGGAAGGAACTGGTTTTGATCCCCAGAGCAACAAAAATTTTTTTTAAAAAAATTCAAAATAAGCAGTTTCCTGGGCTGGTAGCGTACTCCTGGGTGCACCTGTAATCCTACCTGCTCTGGAAGCTGAAGTGAAAGGATCCTGAGTTTGAGGACAGCTTTGGTACCATAGTGAGCTCTCTCTCTCTCTCTCACACACACACACACATACACACACACACACACATACAAAAGGGGTGTGGGATCTCACAGTGTAATTCAGGTTGACCTTGAACTCAGTAGCCCCAGCTGGCCTCAAACTCACCAAGATCCTCCTGCCTCAGCCTTTCCAGCACTTTCATTACAGGTGTCCATCACCACCGCCATTTACCTTTAAAACAGAAAGAAAGAAAAAAAAATCCCTGTCTCACCTGAAAATCCAGGAAATACAATAGCAATTCTCAAACTGGTTTGAATTGCTGTATAATCTTTAAAGAGATAGAAATCAATAAAAACTAATCTGTACCAGAACTAACGGTAAGCACTCATATTAATTCTCTGGATCATCTGCAGGAGTTTTCAGACAGACATTTCATCGTGCAGGGGGGCCCAAACAGATACACCAGGCCCTGGAGATGGACGCAACCTCGGGCCTGGAAAGACTAGAGAAGCGACTCACTCCACAGCATCACCGGCGTCTTATCCAGCTTCTGCCTATCTGTACAGACCCATGATGTGCTGTCTCCAGGCAGTGACTTTCTGCTTGCTTGAGTGGGACTGAGCTCTCCCACTACTGCGTCAGTTCCCCCCACCACACACACACTCATCAGTCTCCGCCCTGGTCCTTGCGTGGAGGGACCGTGTGTCTGCAGAGGAACTGGAATTCAAATGGGCAACGCTGAACCTATAGTGAAAACTGCATCTTCTGCAGATAGAGGATGCTTTCGTCACTGTTGGTGGAGAGAAAACTGATAGCATCTCCTTAATGGAAAAATTTGTACCTTCCAAAAATAATTGTATCTATTTCTAGACTTAGCAATAATATAGTTCTAGTCTAGAAAAATATTGACCGGTGTGTGAAATGCAAGAATGCTCACTGAGCATTGTTTATAAACGTTTAAAATTGGACAGTAAGGGCTGGAGAGATAGCTCAGTGGAAGAAGTGTTTGCCTAGCAGGCAAAATGTCCTGAGTTCTATGCCTGGTACAACCCAAAAAAAAAAAAAAAAAAGACGTTTACTAAAATTGGACAGAAACTGAGCATTCATCAGAAAACAAATAATTACATAAAATGATATGAAGCACTTTAAAAAGTATGACTTTGCCTAATATGAAAAGTGGGAGGAGCCACATACAACAAAACTGTATTTTTTTAAATCTTTTTTTTTTAATTTTTAGGACTGGGTGTACAGGGCCTCATTACAGAGATCCAACTCGTAGTGATTCTACTGTTTTCAGCCTCCCAAGTACTGGGATTACAGGTCTATGCCACCACGCCCAGTCTCAATCGAAGTCTCAGCGCACTCAGGGGGCTGGGTCGGCACAGCAGGTCCAGGAATCAAACCCCCAGCCCCTAAAACTGTATTGTAATGGAATTAAATTTGTATTTGTAAAAGAAATTTCCTCCAGGAAGTAAAACAAGAATAACTTGGTATTCAGGAAACTTGAATTTTTATTTTAATCATATATTTAATATTTGAAAATAAAAAAACTAGTATTTGATCATAGGAATTGATTTTTATACTATATATTTCACATACTTAAATATCTACACATACTAATCCAATCTTTTGTATTCTTTTTTGATGCATTCATAGTCCAATATCTCCATATATTGAAGGGGAAAGAAATAAAAGTAAAGCCGGGCGTGGTGGCGCATGCCTGTAATCCCAGCACTCGGGAGGCTGAGGCAGGAGGATTGTTGTGAGTTCGAGACCAGCCTGAGCTACAAAGTGAGTTTAAAGCCAGCCTGAACTGCATAGTGAAACCCTGTCTCAAAAAGACAAAAAAAAAAAAAAAAAAAAGAAATAAAAGTAACTGATTTATTTTTTTGTTTATGTTTTTTTTTTTTTTTTTTTTTTTTTTTTTTTTGTCTTTTTGAGACAGGGTCTTACTATGCGGTTCAGGCTGGCCTTAAGCTCATTTCGTAGCTCAGGCTGGCCTTGAACTCACAACAATCCTCCTGCCTCAGCCTCCCGAGTGCTGGGATTACAGGCCTGCGCCACCATGCCCGGCTTTGTGCAAGTATGTTCTGAGAGACTGGGTGTGGTGGCGTTCACCTGTAACCCCAGCTCTTGGGAGGCTCTAAAACAAGAGGATCACTATGAGTGCAATCTAGTAATGAGACCTTGAACACCCTGTAGATCCTTCCCTAAAATACAAAATAAATAAATAAAAATAAAACAAGGGGGGCCAGGGAGATGGTTCAGTGGAATAAGTGCTTCCCTGGCAAGTGAAGGGCCTGAGTTCAATCCTGGGTTCTGCCAAAAAAATAAAATAAAACAAGGGTTGGACAAATAGCTCAGCAGACTAAAGTGCCTGTTCAGGCAAACACAGCAGGAGTTCTATCCCCAGTGAGAAGTGCCTGCCCCCCCCCACCTTCTCTGAGACAGGGATTGAGACTGGACATGGTGGCGCGCTGGCCTGTAATTCCAGTGCTTGGGAGGCTGAAAACAGGGCGATCACTACGAGTCTGATCTGTATAATGAAACCCTGTATTAAATACATAAAAAACAGTAATAAAATAAAATAGTTTCATAACAAAATAATATGATAACAAGAGATAATGTACTGTGCATCATTATCTTCAAAACAGTTACTCAGAGTACAAGACGTAAGAACTTCCTTAGAAAAAGCAAATATTACACAACTTTTTCTTTCCTCTTTTGCTAAAATACTTCATAAATAACGTATTAAAAAGTAAGGCAACAGGGGCCAGGGAGATGGCTCAGTGGAATAAGTGCTTCCCGGCAAGCACAAGGGCCTGAGTTCAATCTCCGGTTCCACCAAAAAATAAAAGTAAGGCAACAAATGAAAACAGTCCAAGCTGTTTGCCCAAGCTCTTTTCCCAATGGGATTCTCAATCCTGGATCAATTCGTGCTTGTGCTATATAGCGTCTGTCTTTCTCATGTCTTATGGTCCAAATACACAACTTTCTTTCCAATAGTCTAAGCTAGTAGCATAAATGAAAAATTAGCATATATGTTAAAGATATTCTTTTTTTTTTTAATTCCTTTATTTATTAGTGTCTCGCCACACATCACGGATTCTTTGTTTGCGGGGGTAGGGGGTGAGCTCAGCCCACCCTGCCAGGAGGGACTGGCATGGCATGTGGTGCTGGGGCTCGAACCACGGTCCCTGAGAGGCGCTCTAGACCGCTGAGCTATCTTGCCAGCCCTAAAGATATTCTTGAAACAACAAAATATGTAATTTCGGAAAGTATTTCACCTTCTCCCTATTTTTATATACCTCTCTTTTATTTTTCTCTTTATTTGTATATTTAAATGTATGGGGTTAAAAAATAAAATAAATATATGGGGTTGGGGCTAAAGCTCAGTGATTTAAGCTCCTACCGGGCAAGCACAAGGTCCTGAGTTCAATCTTTCATACCAAAAAATAAAATAAAATAAATGTATCTTGTATTTCTCACACAAGAGAAACCATGTATGTGATAGCCAGATTTTTGTGTCTGGCATATTTCACTTAACAGTTTTCAAGTTGTACCCATTTTCCTATGAATGCCTCAAATTTGTCTCTTGTTATGGCAAAGTACTACTCCATTGTGTATAAATATCACATTTCCCCTATCCATTTACATGTTAATGGACATATATTCTGTTTCCAAGATCTAGCTGTTATATAAACTGTGCTGCTGTACACATGGGTATCCATGTATCCCCATAAGTTTTGGGGGGAAATATCTAGAAGGAGAACAGCTGAGTCAAATGGAATTATTTTCTTTTCTTTCCTTTTTGAGACAGAGTTTTGCTGTGTAGTGCAGCCTGACCTTGAATTCACTTTGTAGCCCAGGCTATCCACATATTCACAACAACCCTCTTGCCTCTGCCTTTGAAGCACTGGGGTTACAGTGGGATTTCTAGTTTTAATTTTTTGAGGAACCTCCACACTGATTTCCACAGTGGTTGTATGAATTTACATTCCTACCAGCAATGTAGAAGGACACCCTTCCCCACCCCATCTTCACCACCATTTGTTATTATTAGATTCTTTGATGACAGCCATTCTTCCTGGGGTAAGATGGTATTTCCATGAAGCTTTGATTTGGATTTCTCTGATGGTCAGCGATGCTGAACATTTTTTCCTGTATTTATTGGCCATTTATTCTTCTTCTAGTATGTATATATTCATTTCAGATGCACGTTTTTGGATAATTTGGGGGAGTTTAAGATTTTTGAGTTATTTATATATTCAGGATAATAGTTTTTTGCCCAAGGTGTAACTGGCAAAAAAAAAATTCCATTTTCTAGGTTGTCTCATCACACTGTTGGTTATTTCCTTTACTGGGCAAGAGCTTTTTTGATGTGATCTCATTTGCTGATTCTCTTCTCTTTTTTTTTTCTGTTTTTTGGGATCTCACTATGTAGTCCACACTAGCCTCAACTCAAGGTGATCCTTCTGCCTCAGCCTCCCATGTGCTGAGATTACAGGCGTGCACTGCCACACCTAGTTCGGTATTATTTCTTGTGCCATTAGGGTTCAGAAAGTTTTGCCTACACATATCTTGAAGAGTTGTACTTATTTTATTTTCCACAAAATTAAGTGTTTCTGACTTAACATTTAAATTGCTGGTCCATTTTGATTTTAGTTTAGTGCATGATGATGTAGAAGGGTCTAGCTTTCTGCATACGGGTATCGTTTTCCCAGCACCATTTACTACACAAGCTAGCCTCCCTCCAAAGTAATGTTTTTGGACTCTTTGTCAAACAACAAATATCTGTGTGTGCCTGGGATTTTTCCTACTGCTTCTGTGCTATTTCCCTGACACACATACCTGTTTGGTGCCAGTTTTAGTCACTGTAGAGCACAATGTCAAGTCTGGCAATGTGATGATGCTTGCTTTGATTTTGTTACCCATGATTACATTTGCTACTTCTGGGTCTCTTCTGATTCTGTATAACTTTTGGGATTTTTTTTAACTTTGTGAGGAATAACTTTGGTGTTTTGGTTGCATTAAATTTATATATCAGTTTTGTAAGCAGGGCCATTTTGATTATGTTGGCTCTCCTATCCAAGAACAGAGGATATATTTTTATTTTCTGATATCTTCCTGGATTTCCTTTTTCAGAGTTGTATAATTTTACTGCAGAGGTCTTTCACTTAGTTTAATACCTAAGCATTAATCTTTTGATGCTATTGTGAATGGCATTGTTTTCCTAATTGCTTTTTCATTGAGCTCATTCTTAGTGTGCAGGAATGTTATTGGTTTTTATGTGTTTATTTTGTATCTTGCTACAGTGCTGAAATTTGTTTTCAATTCTAGCAGTCTTTTGGTGGAGTTTTTGGGTCTTCTAAGTAGATTCATGTCACCTACAGACAGTGATATTTTGACTTCATCCCTTCTAATACAGATCCTGGGGTCAGGGAGATAGCTCAGTGGAATAAGTGCTTCTCTGACAAGTGCAAGGTCCTGAGTTCAATTCCTCGTACCACTAAAATGAAAGAAGAAGAAGAGGAAGAGGAGGAGGAAGAGGAAGAGGAGGAAGAGGAAGAATAGGAGGAAGAGGAAGAAGAGGAGGAAGAGGAAGAAGAGGAGGAAGAGGAAGAAGAGGAGGAAGAGGAGGAAGAGGAAGAGGAAGAGGAAGAAGAGGAAGAAGAGGAATCATAAGTGGTTCTATTATGTAGAAATAAAGATCTTTCACACCTATTTTCTTCAGCATTCTTATCATAAATGGACATTGGATTCTGTCAAAGGCTTTTTCTGCATCTATTGAGATGACCATGTGATTTTTGTCCTTGTTTCTATTTATATGATGAATTGCATTTATTGGCTTATGTATGTTGAACCATCCTTATGTCCTTGGATGAAGCCTGCTTGACCATGAAAAACTAGATTTTTCTTAGCCCTTTGCACTTCTATATTATTTCGAGTCCCCTTTTTAATAAGTTTATACTATTTTAATTAGATAATAACAATAACTATTCATACTGACCAGCTCTTGGCACTTGCTTAGGTCTTCCTGCCTTATAAATATTTCAAAATATAGAATTTGACTGCAAATAAGATATTTTAGTTACTTTTTACCTTTTCTCATTGCTGAGACAAAATACCCAACATTCAAAGTTGAAGGATGCAAGATTTATTTGGCTCACAGTGTGTACGGGCTTCAGTCATCGCTCACTGGCTCCACAACAGAAAGGCAGAGGAGCATCACAGAGAGAAACACGTCATGGCAGGCAAAAGACAATGAAAGCAAGCAAGCAAAGAAGCAGGTTTAGGTGATGTGAGCAGCTTCTTTCTGCCACTTTTATATTCTATCTAGGTTACTGGGCCCAGGGGATAGTGCCAAACCAATCAGTGGCTGATTTAATAATCACACATCTTAGGGATGGGGAGATGGTTCAGTGGAATAAGTGCTTCCCTGGCAAGTGCAGGGGCCTGAGTTCAATCCCCAGTTCTACCATAAAAAAAGAATAATCACACATCCTTAATCCCAGAATCACATACTCTAGATATTTTTTCTGATCATTTTTTCATTGATTTTATCGAGAAATAAACAGCAATAAGATAGTTTCAAAATACGTTAGTAGGACAGTTATAATTTATATATTTAGTTATTCAGTTATTCATAGTACAAGATGCAGACATGATATCCTGTTCAAACACTATTAGTACAAATCTTTCTTCTCATTAAATTAAGAGAAAGTACCTGTATAACTATCCTAACTATTTTGTATATACAGATACAAAATGGTCCTTCATTTGTATCCCCTTTTTTTGTTTAGTTTTGTCAGAGATGGGTATTCCATTGCCATTTAACTATTGTAGGTGCATGAATTCAGCAAAACAATCCAATATAGTCCAGTAGTCCATAATAGTAGTGGGTTATCTGTAAGACTGGCAAGGTCAGAAGTTGACTTGAGCATTTTACAGCTCAGCGTATTAATATTAGCTTTACTTTTTATATCTCATTTTTATACTTTTCTGCTGGATGGTTTAGACTAAGATAAAGCAAGACCTCTATAACAGAAATATAACTTCTGTATCTCACAAGGTCAGTCAAATCCCCTCAGGATTTACCCCGAAACTCTATGCATCAATTTGTAGATCCTTTGTCAGTGTCAGACATGTGGATGAGTCACGGCCATTGCTTAACCAATTTGCTCTCTGTGAAAGCCTGAGAGAATGTTTTCTTCCCATGTGACTCTCCTTAGGCACATTCTACATCATTGATCACTTTACTCTGTGTCCCCATAATCTCCTTGATCAGAAAACTTGGGACACCACTGAGTTACAGGATGTTACAGTATAGGTTCTCGTATGTCCTGAGTCCTTACGGACCTTGAAAGGCTAGAGTCAAAATGTTGGCCGTCCTTGCAGCTCTTCTTTTTCTCTAATTTTTGGTCTGAAAACTTAAAAATATGGAATGCTTCACATACTTGTGCGTCATCCTTACTCAGGGACCATGCTAATCTTCTCTGTATTGTTCCAATTTTAGTGTATGTGCTGCCAAAGCAAGCACACATGCTCTAGATTTGGCCACCTCTGAAAAATTCCTCATTTATGACCACATTAGACTAGGGGAACATCAACTTTTTTTTTTTTTTTTTTTTTTTTTTTTTTTTTCAGAACTGGGGATTGAAGTCAGGCCCTTGCACTTGCCAGGGAAGCGCTTATTCCACTGAGCCATCTCCCCAGCGTGGAACATCTAGATATAAACCATAGCATTCGGATCCTACACACACACACAAAGACTCATGCACATTCCTTTAGGAAAAAGGCACTCAGTCCATCTCAAAGAATTGTCAAAGTCCTAACAGTTCCAGCATTGCTGAAAAGTCCAAGCTCAAAGTCTACTCTCCGTTTTTTTTTTTTTTTTTTTTTTTTTTTTTTTTTTTTTTGTGTGTGTGTGTGTGTACTTGGAATAAAACTCAGGATCTTGCACTTGCCAGGCAGGCATTTAGACCACCAACATGAGCAAAATATCCCTGTCCTATATCAGCAGCCCTCCTCCCTGAAGGGTAAGGCAAACTCTTAGCTGAAAACCCTGTACAAATGAGAAGAAAGTTAAGTACTTCCAACCTTCCCTGGCACAAGATAGACATTTCTATTCCAAAAGGTACAAAGAGAAGGATACAATGGAATGCAACCAACGCAAGACCAAAATCCAGCAGGGCAAATAGTAAGTCCTGTAGTTCCTTGGACAGCATCTAAACTAAGCTGTGGCAAAATTCCAAATTGTCTGTGGTTGTAGCTCCCACAGTTTCTCTCTTGGGATCGCTCTGCTCCCTTCTTGCAATGTTTTCAGACAATATATGTTCCTGGCTTCTGCAAATTTCTTGGGTCTCCACTGCACCTTCAGATTTACACTCATAGTTTTACACTCTGCTCTCTCAGGGGAGCACTGCCTAGTCTCGCAGGTCTCTGTCTGAATCTGGGTGGAAGCCTCACTTACCCCACAACCCTTGCATTCTGCATGTGTCTAAAACCAGTGATAAAGCCAGGGTCTGCTGCCATTTGGAGTAAATAGCAAGGAACCCTTCTCTCTGGGATGTAGGGGCCCAATGTCTATCAACCAAATCCTGAGGAACATCTCCCTTGGGTTGCTTCCATTATAGAATAGAATGCTCTGTGGCTCTCTTGTTAAGCTAAGTCTTTCAAAATTTTGCAATTTTGAGGCTTTATGGGGTAGAGTGCCGCTGTTTTCTGTACTTCCTTCAGACCCTCTTTCTATTCTGTTCCTCTTCAGCAATCAAGATCTCATCTCTTCTAGGCAGTGCACAGCTTTACTGGAATTTCTTTCCTGGCCAAAAATCCCAGTGGCTTTGTTTGTTTGTTTTTTCTCACAACATTTTGAATCATATTTTTGGGATCTTTGCTCTTGATTCTCAATATAAATCTGGCTAAAATCCCCCAATGGGAGCCATTCCATCACCTTAGGCTCCCTTTGATATTCTTTCACAAGATTAATTAATTTGCCACTAGACTGGGCACGGAAATCCCAGCTCTTGGGAGGCTGTAAACAGGCAGATCACTACAAGTCCGATCTAGTAGTGAGACCCTGAACACTCTGTAGACCCCTCCCTAAAATACAAAGATAAATAAGTAAATAAAATGCATTTTTTTAAAAAACTAGTCTGCCACCCTCTATCTTAGGTGAAGTTTCCGGACATGAGCAAAATGCAGACAAGCTTTCTACCAAGTTGTTTGTTTGTTTGTTTGTTTGTTTTTGATGCAGGGCCTCACTACAGAGTTCAAACTCACAGTGATCCTCCTGTCCTACCCTCCCCAGGAGGGATTACAGGTGTGTCCAGCCACACCTGGTTTTGGGACTGGCACAGTGTGTGTGGTACCAGGGATCAAACTCATCACCTTGCAGTTGCCAGGCAGACCCTTAGACTGCTGAGCTATCACCCCAGCCCCTCCAGCTCTACTTTTTCAGCCAGCATCTACAAACCTTTTCCACCTCTTCCCCTTCCCACAAGCCAGTTTTAAAGGCTCTTAAAGCAAAAATGGCCAGGTACAGTCACAGAAATAACCCCATTTCTCTGGTACCAAATTCTCTTTTATTTACTTTTTCTTATTGCTGAGACAAAAATACCTGATATTCAAAGTTAGAGGAGGACAGATTTGTTTAGTTCAGTTTTTAAAGGTTTTAGTCCATAACGGGGGGCTCCAAGGCAGAGTGGCCCACAGCAGTGGGGCCTCACAAAGGAGAACGGGTCCTGGCACAGAAGGCAGCAAAAGCAAGCAAGCAAAGATAAAAGTCCAGGCAGCTTCTTCCTGCCATTTTATACTCTTTCATGTCTTCCAGGCTTAGGGACTGGTGCCAAACCAGTCAGTGGACTGATTTCCTGATCACACACTCTTAATCCTAGCGCACACACACACGCACACACACACACACACACACACACACACACACTCTAGATCCAGGAACTTATGAAAAAGCCCTATAACTGTGTGAGACTGGGGCCAGGGAGATGGCTCAGTAGAATAAGCACTTCCCTGGCAATCACAAGGGCCTGAGTTCAATTCCCGGTTCTACAAAAATAAAGAAATATGTCATGAGCCAATAAAAGTAAAGATTAAAAAACAAATTGTGTGAGACTTTGGGGTGCAGCTAAACACCAATCATAGCACAAGAGGAGCCAAGTGATTGTTCGTCATTTAATATGGATGATATTAAATGGACGAAGCTGAGGCCTTCCTCACCAACAGCAGGGTTGGAAGACATTTCACCAGATATGTGAAAAATTAATACAAGTAATATGCACAAAGGATCCTGTAAGCACGAATGATCTTCAGCTTTCCTTTCTCCTTCTTGATGAACCACACCATTTGACCCCTACAATCATTCATCTCCCCCTGCCTGTAGCTGACTTCCAATTCCTCACCCACTTCTTCCTAGATAAGTCTAGAGATACTGAAGGACTATCTCATCTTCACCCTAAGGCTTTCCCAGATTGCCCAAAGTAAACATGGCCCTATTTCTATTGTTATTCTATTATGATACTAAGTGTGGGTTTATAACTCTGTGTGTGTGTGTGTGTGTGTGTGTGTGTGTGTGTGTGTGTGTGTGTATTCCCAATTGATTGTTCATTCTTGATTTAGCTATGGCATATGTGTTTTTACACATATCAAACATTAAAGCCAGGCATAACAGTTGGTACACATCTATAGTCCCAGCTAATGAAAGGCTGAGGCAGGAGGATTACCTTGAGTTCAAGGGCAGCCTGGCCTGCACATTGAATTCAGGGCCAGCCTAAACCACAAATCAAGACCCATGTCTCAAAAAAAAAGAGAGAGAGAGAGCTATTATCAGACATTAGTTAGATTTTTCTTCTCCTAATCTCTCCCCATCACAACCCTTTCATCTCATAGTGTTACTTTCTCTGCTTGCATTTCTAAAACCAAAGTAAAACCTATGAAATGAGAATCTTATTCCAAAAGTACCTTTAATTCAACCCTACTCTGTTGTCCTCCAGAAAACAGCTCTGAGAAAACCCTTCCACTTCTGTACTGCTTTTCTTATCTACAGCAAGGATTTAGAAATGACTCACACAGAACTTCTGCTTCTGAGATCAGATAATGGTGGGGATCATGAGTCTTACTTTAGGAAACAGAAAAAGAGAAAGCTCAGCAACTTGCCAGAACTTACTACAACAGGACTTCAGTGTGGCTCGGTCTGGGGACACAAGGAGCTCTGTGGAGAGCTACTGCTCACTGTGGAAGCCTTCAGCTGTATCTCCATTTTTTGGTAAGAAAAATTAAACTGATCTTATGACTTATGCTTAGCCTGCTTTGCTCATTCTAGATAAAATTTGATCTTCTATTTCCCCAGCTCCATCCCCAACTTTGAGCTATCTGTCTTATACTTACGTTCACCTTTCTAGTTTTAAAAATTTGAACTCCTGGGGCTGAGGAGATGGCACAGTGGAATAAGCACTTCCCTGGCAAGCTCAAGGGCCTGAGTTCAATCTCCAATTCTGGAAAAAAATAAATAAATGAATAAATTGAACTTCTGATGGTCTTTCCCTTTACTATGTTCATTCTGGAAACGATAATGAATTTTATGACATTTTCCCCTGCTCTTAAAGTGACAATGTTTATCTTTCTTTTCCTTGAGTTTTGCTTTCCCTCACCAGTTTTCATTTTCAAATTGTTAATTTCCTATATACACATACACATATATAAATTCCCATTCTTTGCTCTTTTTCTTCCATTCTTTGACCCAATTCTTATTGCTACTGCTTCATCATCCTATTATTATTTGATTCTGCAGTCTTTTTTTTTTTTTTTGTCTTTTTGAGACAGGATCTCACTATGCAACTCAGGCTGGCCTGAAGCTCACTTTGTAGCTCAGGCTGGTCTCAAACTCACAACAATTCTCCTGCCTCAGCCTCCCGAGTGCTGGGATTACAGGCATGCACCATCTGCAATCTATTTTTTATCACATATAAATTTTATTATTAATTTTATTTTTTTAATTAGTGCTGGTCAATTCAATTTTAAAGTCCTTTTTTAAGTTTATACTAATCTTCAAACATAGAGATATTTTGAAACCCAAACTTGGAGAAATATAAAACAATCTTGCTCTGAAAGATATTTAACTCCTAATTCATATATTTTTTTTCCTTTTTCTTTTTTTGGGTCAGGAATTTAACCTTGTTTATTCATTTTCAAACAAGTAATATTTAAGATATAGTTCATGACAGATAATTCCATTTTTCTTACATCAGAATTTTGTTCTTTTTAGCCTTTGTTACTTCAGTCTGGACAGGACTTTTTGCTAGCAACGCTATGGATTTTTCCATTATCTGATCTTTGCAGTAAAAAAAAAAAAAAAAAAAAAAGAGTCGTAGCTCCAGCCAGGTGATACAGGCCTATAATCCCAACACTTGGGAGGCCAAGCCAGGAGTAGTCCATGAATATGAGGCCAGCCTGGACTACATACAGAGTTCAGGACCAGGCTGAACTACATAGCAAGACCTTATTTCAGAACTGGCTTAACAGTCATCAGACTTAGTAACTTAATCTCCTTTGTTGTGATTTTCTAACATTTTAATTTATTGAGTTTTAATATTAAAAGCTGCAAAGGTAAAGTAGTGAAAAAAGACATGACTGTGTTTTGTTTTGGGTTTTGCTTTGTGGGACTGGTTGTTGCATCTGGGATCCATGAACCGAGCTCTATCTCCAACCCAGCCCACCCACACCTTTTTTTTTTCCAGCTCCCTTTTTTGAGACAGGGTTTCACTAAGCTCTCTAGGCAGGGCAGGAATTTGCAATTCTCCTTCCTCATCCTTCCCTAGTGCCAGGATTACAGGCTAAATTTTCTTTTGTTTGTTTGTTTGTTTTTCTAAGTTTTCATTTAATCAATCCTAGCAATCAATGGGGCTGTGATTCTCAGTATTTTATGGCCCTGCTTAAATGTGTGCATTAAGACAGGACAATGAATCAGGGTAGCGGCCAGGCACTGCAGGGAAACAAGGAACCTGCCAGCACTTGAATGCTGGAGTAGAAGCAGCCACCAAAAGAAAATGAAGATCATTTCTCCTTTTTTATATTTGCTGACTTGTCATCTTAACTTCTGCTAATCATGTAAGTCCCTGTGACAACATCTGTTAACTTAGCAGAACTACTTTCAAACATTGTGGGCCTCTATAAAAAGAAAGAGCTCTCGTATGATAAAGAACTGGAAATCTAAATAGGAAGTCAGACCCAGGCATGGTTCCAGGCATGGTGCGTGCCTGTCATCCCAACATTAGGGAGGCTAAGATAGGTGAATTCCTATGAGCTTGAGGCCATAGCTGTTGAAACTAACAGCAAGGCTCTCTTTAAAAATAAAAATTTTTAAAAACAGAGGTGGGAGGGACAGCAAAGGAATTGAGGAAGCAATCTGGATAAAAGTTAAAAGGACAGCAACTACAACCTTGAATTTAGTTGAAAACAAATAGTAAGCCTTACAGTGGGAGCCCATCCATGCAAGCGTTCTGGAGCCTTTATGTCACACAGGGCACTGCTCTGAAGCCTGTGAAAGGATCCCTTGTAGATGAGGCTCATTTTTACCATCAGGAAATGGAAGGCAGACTGATGGATAAAACAGCCACAATAACAATTACATATAATACAGGATAGGAAGTGTTGCTGCGTAGCAGATATGGGAGGGGGGACTCAAATACACAGTTAAGAAACTAAAGAATTAATTTGAGTAGAGTGATCAGAGAATATTCCTTTTTTTCTTTTTCTTTCTTTCTTTCTTTTTTTTTTTTCGCAGAACCGAGGATTGAACTCAGGCCCTTGGGCTTGCCAGGGAAGCACTTATTCCACTGAGCCATCTCCCTGGTCCCAAAAAAATTATTACTTTGTTTTTTGTTTTTGGTAGAACATGGAATTGAACTCAGGTCCTTGCACTTGCCAGGGAAGTGCTTATTCTACTGAGCCATCTCCCCGGCCCCTCAGAGAATATTTCAAGGAAGGTATAATATTTGAGCTTGACCTTGGAGAACAAGTAGAATTTCAACAGGTGTGGAGAAAAGGAGCCAGGCACGGTGGTGCATGATGTGGCTGTCATCTCAGCACTCAGGGGGCTGAGGCAAGAGGATTGCTGCAGGTTTGAGGTGAGCCTTAACTACAAAGAGCTCAAGGCCAGCCTGAACTGCATAGTGAAAGCCTGTCTCAAAAAAACACAAAGAAGGGCTGAGGAATGGCTCAGTGGAATAAGCACTTCCCTAGCAAGCGCAAGGGCCTGAGTTCAATCCCTGGTTCTGCAAAAAAAAAAAAAAAAAAAAAAAAAAAAAAAGAAAAGAAAAGGAAGGAAGGCAAAAGAAGCCAAAATGGGTAAAATGAAAGGAAGGCTGCTGATAGAGGCAGACAGAACTCATCAAGCAACAGAAAATGCCACAAAGACAGAATAGGTCAGGGAAGCAGGAGGGTCTGGAACCAGGGAAGGAAATATCACAGAGCCTGGAGAATGGCCTGTGGCGGCCGCACTGTATCAGATGGCACATCATACATGGTGGAGGATGGAACCACAGAAAAAGAGCTCTGGGCTTGTTTTCCAGAAGAAATGTTAGCAGAGCAATGAGGAGAAAAGCCAGATGACAAGGGGTAGGAAGCGAGCAGCCAGACAGCAGGCTATCAAAGAAGCTAACATGCTTGCAAAGGAGAAGCTATGCTACGTTAAGACACATGGTGGGCAGATCTTGAGAGACTTCCGAGCCATAACACTATAAGACAAAGTAGGATGCTAGACTGGATACCATCACAGACAAACCAGTTCTAAAAGATACCTGGGGGAAAGTTGGAAGGTATTTGGATAAAGAATGGGTATTCCTAAAGGAATAATCTTATGGTGTACTGGGAGCCTGCTAACAGAAAACAGAACATAAAGAAGTAAGACAGGGCTGGGGAGATAGTTCAGTAGAATAAGTGCTTACCTGGCAAGTGCAGAGTCCTGAGTTCAATCTCCAGTACGGCAAAAAAAAAAGCACAGACTCCCATGTCAAACACACATTATTCACAGTAGCCCACAAGTGGAAATAATCTAAAGGTCTGAATCAGTATAAGGTGTGACCTGCACATACAGGGCAATATTAGCCTTAAAAAGTGAAGCAGCTCTGCATGCTCTCCAACATGGTGGACCTTATGATAAGTGAGCAAAGGCCAAACACAAAGACTATATGAGTCTATGTTCACAAAATACATGGGCAAATTCACACAAAACGGGAAGTTGAATCATGGTTGCCAGAAGGTGCCAGGAGGAGAGAAACCAAGAATTTTCATGAGCACCAAGATTCCATTTTGCAAGATAAAAAGTATGGAAATTAGTTGCACAATGCTATGCACCTAATAGCTGGGTGAGGCGGCACACACCTGTGATCCCAGCACTCGGGAGGCTGAGGTAGAAGGATCACCTGGAGTCTGGGGCTAGGCTTGGGTGCATAAGCGAGTTCAAGGCCAGTCTGAACTCTACAGAAGCTCTACGGAAATGTGACACTCAAAGTTTAGAGTTGCGTCTGCCGGAAGTGACGAGGTCCTGGCTCCCACGTAGTGTAGAGGAGGTCTTTGAAAGTCTACTGGAGAGAATGGATAGGTCTTTTGCTCTCAGAAAAATGAAAATACGAAAAGTCAAAACCATTTCAGGGCTGGCAAGATAGCTCAACGGTCTAGAGCGCCTCTCAGGGACCGCGGTTCGAGCCCCAGCACCACATGCCATGCCAGGCCCTCCCCGCAGGGCCGGCTGAGCCCACCCCCCACCCCCGCGAAAAAAGAATCCGTGATGTGTAGCGAGACACTGTAATAAATAAAGGAATTAAAAAAAAAAAAAAAATTCAGATGGTGGTATATAAAGCCTTTTTATGACCTTAGGTTGGGGAGTGCCACTCTAGAAGTTTTCCTTTGGTTATTCATTTAGTTCATTTGTTTATTTTTTTATATCCTTTTATTTTATGTGATGGAGTCTGACTGTACAGTTCAGGCTGGTCTTTTTTTTTTTTTTTTTTCCTCCAGAACCAAGGATTGAACTCAGGCTCTTGTGCTTGCCAGGCAAGCACTTATTCTACTGAGACATCTCCTCAGCCCTCAGGCTGGTCTTGAACTCTGTGGCTCCAGGCTGACCATGAACTCTAGGTGATCCTCCTGCCTCAGCCTCTTGAGTGCTGAGATTAAGGGCATGGGCCACTATGCCTGGCTCATTTGTTTAGAAGACACTGTTAGAGGACACTGGGTGAGGAAAAGAGCTAGTGGAAAATGAGAAATTGAAAATACAAGGCAAGAGGAAAATTTGCTCTTATATAATTCCAAATGAAGTTATTATTGTGACAATCACTGAAATCAATTTCATGAATTTCAAATTGTCTATCAGAGCCTGTCTCCATGTAGTCTCATATGAAGTCAAGGAGTACAAACTATAACATTTTTAGGATTTTCTAACTTTGTGATGACACATTATTATGTGAGAAAGTTAAAATTCTAAGAACTGCATGGTCTTCCCAAGACACTGTCAACTGTCACATTTTCTTTTCATCTTCCTGCAGACATTTAGCCATGGAGTCTTTCTCTGATGAGACCAACTCAACTGATCCATACTTGGAGCCTCAGTCTCAACCCCCAACCATCCTCGCCATAGTCATTCTTGGCCTCACTTTCCTACTGGGGTTGCCAGGCAACGGGCTAGTGCTGTGGGTGGCTGGCTTAAAGATGCGGCGCACGGTGAACACGGTTTGGTTTCTGCACCTCACCTGGGCAGACTTCCTCTGTTGCCTCTCCCTGCCTTTCTCCATGGCTCACTTGGCTCTCGAAGGCTACTGGCCCTATGGTGAGCTCCTCTGCAAGTTCATCCCCTCCATCATCATCCTCAACATGTTTGCCAGTGTTTTCCTGCTTACTGCGATTAGCCTGGACCGATGCTTGGTGGTACTCAAGCCCATCTGGTGCCAAAATCACCGTAATGTGCGAACAGCCTGCATCATCTGTGGATGCATTTGGCTGACAGCTTTCATCCTCTGTACACCTGTGTTTGTGTACCGAAAGACATCAACTTTAAACAACCACTCTGTCTGTACCTACAAGTTTGGCCCCACGCAATACGACTATTTGGACTACTACTTCCTCCCAGACTATGAGACTCCTGAGCCCCCTACCCAGCTGCCCGAAGAAATGGAAGATACATCAGATCCTTCTTTCCAAAAGCATGTGCTTCCTAGGTCAGTCACCACTCTTCTTTATTCTCAAACATCTCAAAGATCTTCAGAAGATTCACCTCAAGTGGAGTCTACAAAGTTATCTACTCAAAATAACCCTGCTGGTGTGGTCTCACCCACAACCCTCTGTGGGCTTCCCGTGGGAGGAATCAGAACTGACACATCGAATAACTCTGCTTTTCTTGCCACTGATTCAGACCTCTTCCCCAGTGCATACCAAGATTGCTTATCCACCACTGAGGTTTCACAAGACTTCCAGTACGATTTAAGCCTCTTCCCATATGAACATCAAGTGCCAACACCTTTGATGGCAATAACCCTCACAAGGCTAGTGGTGGGTTTCCTGCTGCCTGTGGTCATCATGATGATCTGTTACTCCCTCATTGTCTTCCGAATGCGTCGGATGCGTGTTGTCAAGTCTCGGAACAAAGCCTTTCACCTGGCTGTGATGGTGGTGACCATCTTTCTTGTCTGCTGGACTCCATACCACATTTTTGGGGTCCTCAAATTGTTTGCTGATTTGGACAGTCCCTTGGAGGAAGCTCTGATGTCCTGGGACTGCGTGTCTCTTGCTCTTGCATCTGCCAATAGCTGCTTCAACCCCTTCCTGTATGCCCTCCTGGGCAGAGACCTCAGGAAGCGGGCGCGACAGTCTGTGAAGGGCATTCTGGAGGCAGCCTTCACAGAGGATGTCACAAAGTCTCCAAGTTGTACCCAAAGCAAAGCCTTGTCAGAAAAAGACAGCTTCAGTACAATTGTGTAAAAATAGAGAGCAACCAACCTAAAATATTCCAAGGTGCACATATGCGAAAGGAGGAGGGATATGGCAATCAGAAACTAGTCCTCAATCCAGTTCTCACCGTGTGGGCCTGGACAACGTTAAGAATGCAAAAGCACCACTCCAGGCATGCCAAATCAAAACATCTGGCTACCAGGAGCTAAGTGTTCAGCAGGCCCTTTGGTTTTAGTTAAAACTAAAACCAAGGGTATGCATATAGTGTATGCATAAGCATACACTGAAAAAATCCAACCTATATCCAGCCCAGTTTCCAGTAATCACTATCCTAGTTCGAGGCTGGATGTTTTCAACTTCCACATGTAAGAGAATATGTAGTACTGGTCTTCTGGATCTGGCTTATTTTACTGAACATAACCCCATCTACTTTCCTGCAGGTAGGACTTCATGATCCTGTATTCCTCCATTCATCTGGTCACAGGCTAATTCTGTCTCTTAGCTGGGGTGAAGTGTCGCAATAAACTTTCATTTGTAAAATACCCAAAGCCTGCCACCTTCTCCTTTTTCTGTGTATACTTCTATGTGCTAAATCTTTGAAATTCCAGCCTTGTTTCTACGACAACATAGCCTCAATATGTGACTTAATCTAAACAGTAGAAAATGGGATATATTTAAGACTTTCAAGATGTTATGTGTTTAGCTGTTGAGGTAAGACACTGGACCACAAATCTGTTGTAAAGTACTGAGCAGACAAGTCTCAAATCACGAGGAACTGGGAGGGCCTGTAAGGTAACAACGTCCTTTCAAATTATCTTTCAAATTTCATGTTTATATATTTCCATGGCTCCTTCCAAGATTCAGAAATTCATGGACCCTTTTGTTTGACACTCCAAGTATATCATAACATCTAACTAAGGAGCAAATAAACCTCATAATGAGGTAGCTTTGGTACAAAAACAATTATCCAGGCTCCCAGGAACTTAAATATATCCTACAAGACCTGGCGTATAACATTTCAAACTATTGGGGTTGGTGTATTGGGTATTAGGATAATAATCATGAAGACTAAACATACAATGAATAACTGACATTACTGGGCTCCTTTTCAGAGTTTCTGTTACTTTGGAATTTTGTCCTGATGATATTTCTCCAATTAGAATTCCTTCATTTTCCGGGGGGGGGGGGAACCCTCTTGTGAATATCTATAACTATTTTGTATGCTTGCTTTTCCAGAAGTCCTAGACAGGGACAAAGATCTTCCCCAGAAGGAAGCATCGTGAATCTTTGAGCTATATCCTAGAATGCAAGCAATGTGAGTCTATTCATCTGCCAACCTATAAGGGGTGACTGACTCTCCCAAAAGGAGTTCACTGTCTCCTAACAGCATTTGAAACTGGTAACATTAAAGGCACACACTTAATTCTTATCATTAATCTTACCACACAGAAAAAAGTCAATTAATCCCAGTGGTGGGAGGCAAGAGAGGGGCTGAGGGCCCACAGAAGCCAAATTCTTTCACATTTCTTACCCTGGGAAAAAGAAATTGGAAACCAGTACAAGTAAGATAAAATTGGAAACATTTTTTTTTTTTTATTAGGAAAGCATGCAAAAAAACAACACAACTTGTGAGACCACATATCCCCTCCCAGCCTGCACCAATGCAAAGCATTATGGGTGGCATGAAGGACTCACCAAACCAGAAACATAGGGGTGGGGAAGGGAAGGGTAAAGAGAAGAAGCTTGGGATGGATGGACTGACACCAAACAACTATTCCTTTGTCCTGCTCGGCAGCTTTCTCCCTATTTCCTCTTATAAGCATGAGCTCCTGCAATTTCGTACACATCACCCAATACAACAACAATGACTAGACTTCGAGTCCATTTCATGTAGGGAAAGGGAAACTGAGGCCCAAAGGAAGTCAGGTTTGTCTTGCACTGTTAGCAAGGCTAAGCATGGGCAAGAGGAGCTGCAAGCCCAGGGGCTAAAGAGCAGTTTCCAGGCCCAGCCCCAAGCAGCAGCTACTCCAGCTGCCACCAGAGCTCCTAAAGAGATTCACTCTCAAAAGACACAGAGCACAGGGCTACCGTGTGTACGACACTGTCTACCCTTCCTAAGCCTGCATGGGCCCAAGTAGGGCAGGGGATTAAACAAGAGGTGGGTCAATCTGAAAAGTGGGGAATCCCAGGAAGACAAAGGGTAGCTGTGTGGGGAACGCACCTGGAACAGAAGGAAGAAGGAAGAGTTGCCTTAGCATGGGGTGGGTGCTGGGCAAAGGAGTCTTGCCACCTCCATAGAAATGTGCCTTTCCCCAGCAGGGAGTACTGGGTCACACTTCACAAAGTGCCCACCAACCCAATGCAAGACCCAAGCCACTCACCCCCCGCCCTGTCTTTCTGACAAAGGCTTCAAAGAAATAAAGTGCTCTTTAGTTAACTGCCCTACTTGCCCCTTACTGCAGCCATATGGGACTCCAACAAACTCTTGTGCAGAGTCCCCTTCCAGAAGGGAAAGGGAGAAGGGGAAAGCAAGGGAGAAGAAAGCCCGACAGCCTGGAGGTCGTGAGAAAGGAAAGACGATGAAGAAAAGCAAACATCACAGAGAGCGTGGCCGGGCTCACACCACACTTTGTCCTGCAGTTTGTAGAAAGAGAAAGCTTAATCAAATAAAAGATGGAAGTAAAACAGTTCCTCCGTCTCCTAGCTCAACTTCAACAGTGAATATTAAATGTACACCAAGATCTGAGGGATTGGGTCATGGCGATGCTGGCTAGAGCACAGAGGCCACCCTCACATCTTATTCTGAGAGCCCTCAGGGTCCTTACTGACTCTATCTCTACATCATTTTCATGTCCTTCACCCGCCCGAAAGCTTCAAGTCCTGTGATCTGGATTTCAAAAGAAGCATCTGCCTATTCAGTGAAATACATGAAAGAGGACTAGGGAGCTCAGCACATAGCGCCTGCCTGGCAAGTGCAGGTCCAGAGTTCAATTCCCCATACCAAAAAATTACAATAACCAAAAACAAGAAAGTCTCGGGCCGGAGAGATGGCTCAGTAGAATAAGCGCTTCCCTGGCAAGTGCAAGGGCCTGAGTTCAATCCTCAGGTCTGTCCAAAAAAAATAAGGAAAGGCTCCCTCCCCACGTCTGTGCCAGCCCACTTGCCTCTCCTCCCTCTGGCCCAACACAGATGTAATTCTGCATAACTGGTGAGGGGAGATTCCCACACCACATCAGGGCCACGATAACACCCAGTGACAATGGTTTCCTTTCTCCCGAAAATCCCAAAACCTGGAGGAAAAAATAAGATGAGCGGAAGATCTGGAAAGCCAACTAGCAGAGGTCAAAATAATGCATGCTGGATGGGGAAAGGCAAATGAGGATGATGTCTAAACCCAAGAGCTACAGTTAGTTTGCAAAGAATTCTTTTTAAAAGTCAAAATGGCTAAAATGAAATCATCCCCAAGAAGCTGAACTGATATTGTCCACTTGGGCTACCATAGAAGCGGAGCCCAACCCAGGATCCTTAGTGCACAGGGGGTGGGAAGAGCCCATGGATGCTCACACATAGCAGCCTCCCCAGGCTGGGGTTCGCCCAGGCTGTGATCTAGTTAAGATGTTACTCTCACACTCTGGGGAATAAGGATTGTCATAGGACTGAAGGGACAAAGAAGAGCTCAGAGGGCAGGATTAGCACCATTGAGTAAAACCTGCCAAGGCTTAGATCCCTTCTACTTGACAACATGACCTTCCTAGTCCCTGAAACAGACAGGAACAGAAAATGACTTAGTGCTGAAAAGAGGGGCTGGTGGCGAGTTTCTCCAAGAGAAAGGTAGACTGGAATCTACAACCTTTCTCTCCAGCTATCATGGCCTCCATTTCCAGCTTGATGATTTTTAAATTAGCAAGGTGTACACTGGGTCCATGGTGTGGGGACAAGAGATGGAAGATAGTATATAACCAAGAATAATAATAATATAATTAGAATAATATTCAAAGAATGAAGACAAAACAGAAAGGAAGAGAGAAAAACGAGGCAAGAAAGGGGAGTATCTTCGGCAGCATTTGGCGGTGGCTTCTCTGACAGAGAAAGAACAAAAAGAGGATATATATATCTATGTACAGGTGGAGGGGGGCGGGTGGGCTGCTCTTTTCCCTGGCCAGACGTTGCCACCAAGCCCTGGGCTGATATCCACGCTCTGATGCATTAAGTGATCAAGTCCCAGTCGAAGTCATCAGGGATCTCCTCACTGGCACCCGGAGGCGGGACTGGTGGCCGAGGGACCATATGGTGCGCTACGGAGAAGAGAGGGACAAGAGGCCTGGTGAGAGGCTGCGCATCGACCTAGACACCGCTCAGCCAAGTAACAACACGAAGAAGGCTGTGTGGAACGACTGCTCTATCAGCCTACAGGTATTCCTGTCATGGGCCACCACTTTGGGGAAGAGTTTAACAAAATCTGTAAGAATGAACTGAGTTCCATGGCAATAAAATATTATTCTCCCATCAAAAATTATAGGGGCCAGGGAGATGGCTCAGTAGAATAAGCACTTGCCTGGCAAGCACATACTCAACCCCCAGTTCTGCCAAAAAGAAAAGAAAAGTTATATCTAGAGCAGGACAAAGTAGCATACACTGGGAGGCTGAAGCAGGACTGCTTAACCTGAACAACTTAGAGAGACCCTGTCTCAAAATAATAAATAAAAAGCTAGAAGGCCGGTGAGATAGCTCAGTAGACTAAGCTTCTGCTTTGGCAAGTGCAGGGGCAGAGGTTCCTTCCCCTGTCCCTGCAAGCCACTGTCAGCCCTGCCCCCAGGGCATGCTGAGCTGGCAACCCAGTTCAGGCATGGTGGTGCACACCTGTAATCCTAGTGCTGGGGAGGCTGAAAACAGGAGGATCACTACCAGTCTGAGCTGCATAGTGAGACTGTACCAAATACATAAATGAAAAAAAAAAAAGGTATGTGGTTGCACACACCTGTAATCCCAGCCCTGGGGAGGATGAAGCAGGATAACTTTGAGTTCAAGGTCAGCCTAGGCTACATCCTTAGTTCAAGGCCAGCCTGAACTACATACCAAGACTCTCCAAAACCAAAATCTAAATACATGAACTAAAAGGTAAAAGAAAAATAAAAAAACTTAAAAAGCGTTGGGGATATAGCTCACTATGAAGGCCCTGGGTTGAATCTCCAGTATTCCAAATAAATAAATAAATAAATAAATTCCTCTGATGCAGACTGTTTCATAATGACAAAATACAAGAATGTGCTATTTTATAAAACAGCAGTACAGAAACATGTTTTTACATCACACACACAAAACATCAAATGTTATTCCAAAAAATGGAAAACATCTGTAGTTACATCAGATAATGATATAGTGCCTTTTATAAACACATGTATTTATTTTTTTATGTTTGAGACCGAGCTTCACTATGCAGTTTAGCCAGGTCTTGAATTCATTTTCCTCCTGCCTCAGCATCCCAAGTGCTAAGATTTTAGGTGTGCACCACCACACCTAGCCATCTACATGTACTTAAATATAAAGATAGCAATAACTTTTTTTTTCTTTTTTGTCTTTTTGAGACAGGGTCTCATTATGCAGTTCAGGCTGGCCTTGAGCTCACTTTGTAGCCCAGGACAGTCTCAAACTTGGAATGGTCCTCCTGCCTCAGCCTCCAGAGTGCTGGGATTATAGGCTAGTGCCACCATGCTCCACTCTGTTAACTTTTTACAATGACAATTCAGTGTCTCTTCTCCCCACTGTCACAGGCAGTGCAGCCCTGGGCTGGGTGTATAGCTTAGCAGAGAGCACTAGACTGGACGTACACAGCCTGGACTCTGTCCCCAGCACCACAAATGAAAGGTGTTTCAATCCCAAGCTGCTGACCCCAGTGCTCAAGTGGCAAGAATTCATTTTATTTGCCTAGGTAAACATGTCCATCTAGATTCAAAAGCTAGACAAACACAGACAGCCTACATGACTATTTTCAGCTTATATTTATGCTTTTGTTCCCCATCATTATTGCAATTATAATCTAATTTTAGACACATCTCCCGGCTAGAAGTATGGTTCAGGTGAACAGCGCCTGCCCATCACATGTGAAGCCCAGGGTTTAAGTTGCAACACCACCAAATGTGAATGAATGAATGAAAGAATGAATGAAGCTGGGTGTGGTGGCACACACCTGTAATTCCAGCACTTGGGAGAGGCTAAGGCAGAAAGATTGTTGTGAGTTCTGAGACCAGCCTAGGCTAAAAAGTGAGATCAAGGCCAGCCTGAGCTGTATAGTTACACCCTGTCTCAAAAAGACATTAAAGTGGCCAGGGAGATGGCTCAGTGGAATAAGCATTTCCCTGGCAAGCACAAAGACCTGAGTTCAATCCCTGGTTCCACCAAAAAAAGACATTAAAAAAAAAAAGGAATGAATGTGTGAATAAACAAAAGACTGAATGAATGAAACCTGTAACTTGGCGGTGGTGATCCCTGCCCTCCTCCAGCCTTGGGAACCATGATGGCTCACCCAGTGTGGCAGACACAGGCAAAGGGGCAGAGAGCAAGGCAGAGGGCAGAGGAAAGCATACAACTCATCAGGGAAGAGAAGGCTTGTCTGGTGGTGCCACCCACTTGTGGGCTCTTACCTGGGCGACTGTAGGCTGTGGAGTCCTGGGTGGGAAGTGGGTACATGGGTGATGGGCCGGGGTAGAGGTGAGGGGCTTGTGGGTGCCCATAGGAGTTCACTGCCAAAGCAAGACAAGAGTCACTGGGTGGTAGTCATCGCATCCAACAGGGCGGGAACAGGGGTGTGAACCCTCTCTCCTCAATCTCTTTCTCCCTTCCCTCCCTCATATACAGGAGTCCTGCAAATGCTACCAGGCTCACTATGTAGGCTAAAATGGAATGGACACCAGAATTTTGAAATACCAAAATTACAAGCATGACAAATACAGACATACAATCAAGTCTCCTTTCACTGATCTGATACACTTCATAGGATGCAGGTAAGGGTTATGGAGGCACAATTTGCAATGGGGCCTCTAACACATGTCCTCCCTTGTCCTCAAGTAACTCCAATCTCCCAGTCTAAGACCTAATGTCCTGGACTTAGGTCTATTTGTTTTTTTATGTTTGGGGACAACTTTTCAATCATTAAGGTAACAAATCAGTTCCAGAGCCAGCACCAGGAGCTGAGGCAGGAGTAATGCTGAGAATTTGAGAGCAGCGTGGTTTGCACAATGAATTGAAGACCCTGCCTTGAAAGAAAGAAAGAAAGAAAGAAAGAAAGAAAGAAAGAAAGAAAGAAAGAAAGAAAGAAA
>PVKA01027852.1:6825-30153 GCA_004027165.1 Ctenomys sociabilis | reverse complement strand
TGGGATTACAAGCATGCGCCACCACGCCCGGCTTCCATTTCTTTACATGGTAGAGAATATAGAGAATACAAGGTTGCTCATGGGCCTCTAATCTTATTCATACAATGGAGAAGCTCATTAGCTGTCAAAGGTCTCACTTCATATTCTTACAGTAGAGGAGCAGAAGCAAATATTCTGTAGATCATCTGTAGGAAATAGTGAAGGGATAGAACTTTCTTCTATGAAAGTAATTCATTACTCAAGGTGTAAAAGTCTACTATTTGTCAGTGTTGGAATTTACAAAACTAACAGCTCTTGATGACAGAATGCCTTCTCATCTCCTGTCTTTAAAATGTGAGATATGCGAACTGGAAGACCATGATATTAGAGCAAACAATTCTGATTTTAAAGTACCTGTGCCCTATATATTACATGCATATATTATTTGGAGTGGAAAGGGAAAACTTGGGTTCTGGTAATAGTCTCAGAAAGGAGGAAGAACATTTATTAAAATAAACAAAATTAGGATATTGGACATTGTCCTTGGAATCCACATGTTTACTGATGTGGAAGAAACAAAACCATGGCAACTAACATGAATGAGTGTTTAGCGTATTCTCTGTGTCTTCAATATTTCATCCATTTAATCCTGCACTAACTCTTAGAAGTGTCACCATGATCCACACTGATGGTTGAGGAGACCAAGACAGTAAAATCTTTAAAAAAACTAAAGTATTGTAAATATTTACTATTAATAATTAATCATTGGTCATTGGTGACTTAGCTAGGCTTTTAACTCAGACTGACACTTATTAATACTATAAGGACATTTTAGCCATTGTTTAAAATATTACTGAAAAAAATTATTCCAAGGAGAATATGTATCTTTAGTTAATTCCATTCCTGGTGAATGGTGATTTTATTTAGCTTATAGGAAATGTGTCTTCAAATAATTCAATTTAAAATGATTTTGCTTTCCTGTTGTTTAAATCATAAAAAGATTATAGCAGCTTGAAAAGCCCTGGGCTGTAGCTGATCCCCCCTTGGAGAACTTTAAAGCTAATGCAAAGGGCACTAATAATAAAATAGTCACAAGCTATGCAGCCACATTTACCTGCCTGGGCATCTCTCTTTATGGATGTGCTTCTGTGTAACACAAGAATTAATCTAAGGAGCTGAACATAGACTCTCTGTACATCTTCCCAATTTTTACTCCTTGCAGATACTGTCTCAGTTCAGGATGCCATGATAAAATCCTAAGCACTGGGTGGCACAAGTGACAGAAATGTATTTCTCACAGTTCTGGGACCTGGAAGTTCATGATCATGATGTACTGAGGGAACGGTCCCAATTCTCGAGGGTCCTAGGCAGCTGTTGTATGAAGAAGTTACTTTGTGTTATCAATAACAAGACATTTTAGGGCCAGCCAAATAGCTCAGTGGTGTATAGTGCCTACAAGCAGGCACAAGGTCTCAGGGTTCAGTGTCTGGGCATGCTGTGCTGGCCCATCCCTGGGGTGCACTGAGTTGGCAAATGGAGGTGCACGCCCATAATAAAAGCTCTTGAAAGGCCGTAAATAAGAGAATCTCTGTGATTCTGACCTAGTAGTGGGTCCTTGAACACCCTGTAGACCCTTCTCTAAAAAAAAAATAAAAATAAATCAAGATTTTTTTTTAATTTCATAAATTCCTGTGGGGTTTTAATTCCCTGCAATGACTTAATATTAATGAGATGCAGAGATGTAATTTTCAGCATTAGGCATGTGCAAAAGACTGTCATGTCACTCCCATTAGTTATAGAAATTTATGCATGTAGGAAGGATGCTGCTACATACTTTGACATTCATGTTCCCCAAAAGTTTCATGTTAAAGGGACGGTTCTTGAAATGGCATGACTGAGACATGATAGGTCTTTCGAGAAGCCAACCTAGCAAGATATCCTGCTACCACGTAGAGCGTGCCCTCGGAGGGGGCCGTGGGGCTCTGACTTCAGCTTGCCAGTATACTGCCTTCTCCTTTGAGTCGTTTTTCTTCCTGACACGCTCCCACTACAGTTTGCTTTCATGCCACACAATAAATGCAGGGAAATTAACGAATCATGGAAGGGGAAGGCCTATATTATAAAGTCACAAATATTTTTTCTGTACAAGATATTATTTTTTTTCCAGGAAAGCACTTATTCCACTGAACCATCTCCCTAACCCCTCTTTACAAGTTAATTAACTCATATATTTTATTATAATTACAGAAAACTGGAGTGCATATTTATTTTTCTCTTATTTTAAAAGAATACAAAATAGTGTATATGGGCTGGGGAGACAGCTTGGTGTTCTAGTCTTTTTACAGATACCTAGGAAGATCACTATGAGTCCAAGCTGTGTAGTGAAACCCTATGCCAATTACATAAATAATATTATTAAATATTCATGAAAGAACAAAATAGTGATCAAAGAGTATACTTCACAAATGAAGAGATACAAAATGAAGAGATACAAAAGGCAAACAAATATACAAAAATGTTCAACATTATTGGTCATTCAAGATATGCAAATTAAGAGGCTGGAGTGATAGCTCAGTAGTCTAAGTGCCTGCCTGGCAAGCACAAGGAGGCAGGTTTGATCCCAGTTACTGCATGCCAGAGCCATACCATGCCAGCCACTAGAACTGGGTATAGTGGCTCACACCTATAATCCCTGCACTGGAGGCTGAGACAAGAGGAAGACTATGACTCTAAGCTACATAGGCTGAACCTGTAGCAAATAAATAGGTATTTTTATAAAAGAGAAATCGAACTTAAAACAATGGTGAGATACAATCTCATGCCTTAAAGAATGGCCATGATTAAGAAGTCAACCAATAACAAATGCTGGAGAGGTTGTGGGGAAAAGAAACCCTTCTCCACTGTTGGTGGAAGTGGATACAATCCCTATGGAAATCAGTGTGGAGTTTCTCAAAAGAATGAGAATTAAAGGTGTCATTCAACCCAGGTATCTCCATCCTGGATATTTTTCCAGAAGAACAGACATTGTCATACCACAGCTGTGCACCCATGTATATCGTAGCACAATTTGTCGTAGCTAAATATTGGAAACAACCCAACTACCCTCAACTGGGGAATGAATAAAAAAGAAATAGTAGTTTTAAACAACAAAGTATTATTCTGCTATAAAAAAGATAAACCCAAAGCTTTTGTAGGTAAATGGATAGGCCTAGCCACCATAGTAAGAAGGGAAATAAATCAGACCTGCATATGTAAACATCATATTGTCTCATTAGTGCAAGAATCTGAAAGACTAAATCAAATCTGATAGGTCCAACAGATGTTGCTAAACGGAAAGAATCCATTCAAAGGGAAGGAACAACTGGGAGGAGGAAAAGGGCAAACGAAAAGAAAGAGAAGAAAGGGAAAAAGATAAAACAGGATGGCTTGGATGATTGTACTCAGGATTTCTGGTTGTCTCTTGAAAGGAGCAGTAAATGCTTACTTTTTTTCTTCTCCATTTTAATTTCTTATAATTTTTCTTTTATCAATTTTTCATGCTTATATTTGGCAATCAATACACCTAATTTGAAGATGACATTATTCACTAGCACAATCTTGTTGAATTCCTATTACTTTGTTTAGTGAAATTCTGTATCATTTCTAGTTTTTTAAAATATTTTTATTCTCTTTAGCATATTAAAATTTAAAAATTATGTAAAGGAGAAATTTTAGGGTGATGAAACTGAAAAGGGCATTCTACCTTCTTAATGTTGTGCCCAAAGACCACAACGCCCAACAAATCATAAGAATCATGCAAAGGGCCAGACAAATAGCTCAGTGGATTAAAGCACCTGCAAGCAGGCACAAGTCCCAGGGGTTCGATCCCGAGGCCTGCCATGCCAGTCCTGCCCCTGGGGAATGCTGAGACAGCAATTGAGTCTGGGAGTTGGGGCACGTGCTTGTAACCCCAGCTCTTGGGAGGCTGTAAACAGGCATATCACTACGAGTATGATCTAGTAGTGAGACCCTGAATACCCTGTAAACCCTTCCCTAAAATACCAAAAAAAAAAAAAAAAAAAAAAATCATGTTCGACATTTCAATTTAAAGAACAGTAAGAACAGTCTGTAAAATGACCAATCATTGTTCTTCAAAACAATGAAAGTCTTAAAAGAGAGACTTAGAATCTTCAGAAGCGAATCAGAAGACAGTAAAACTAAATACAACAGAGAGCCCTAGATGTTTCCCATAGCAGAACATAATCATTAATGAATAAAATGGTGAAATCCAAGTTTTGTGAAATGTATTGCCATGTCCCAAAGTTAGTAGTTTGTCTGATACATGCCACGTATTCCTTAGTGACATAAGACGTCACCAATGGGGGAAACTGGAGTGTGGTAGTCAATAGAAGGAAACATTCCTCATGAACTTCACAACTTGGTGTATTTTAACAAGTAAATTTCAAAACACCATGCCCTGAATTTAACTTCATTTGTACCTCTCAATTCCAGTCCTCCAAACTGAAAGGTTATATGCTTGAACGCTAACCCTGCCTTCCAAAGCCGAGTGGGCTGACGAACAGGCTGTGTTCTCTCTCAAGAGAACAACTTGGCAGACAGAGGCATCTGCACGGGCTGGATGAACAAGCAGGCTGGGCCTCAGTGTTAGAAACTCAAGGACTGCTGCTCATGTTGTGAAATCACTTGCCTAAATCTGATGGTAACAGATCCCAGAGAGGACTGACATTGTAGGAAAACACTAGAAATTCAGCAAATACCAAGATGAAAATTAAGTTTCCTATCTGCTGCATCATGCCTTTGAATTTGGAAAGCCAATTTTATTATTTATAAGAATGAAGTACCTAATTTATCCTTCAATTCTATGTTGTTTATTGTACAGTGTGTATTTTTGAATAGGGATGTGTGCTACAGAAATTGTTTTTGAGTATCTACATTGGAAAAAATATTTAGATAATTAAAAAGAGGTTTGTGAAGTACAGCTTCCTGAAAAAACTTTCTGCTGTTAGCATGGGCATTTTATTCCTCACAATGGGAGCCTGGGTGCCTCATGGCTTCCAGAGGATCAGGGGTAATTGGGGCATGTTTGGTGTTCCTCTCTATCTCATAATGGAAAGCTTGATTGCAATAATGTCATTTCCTTTTAAAAATTTTACATTCTTAATTACCAAGATAAAATACATAAGTTTGAAAAGGAAACGTCATTAAACTGCAAACTTTGTGAGCATATTTGTTTCATAATCATACATTTTTCAAATTCAGAAAAATAATGCCATGATTATAATGCATTTTGCTTAATTATCTTGCCTAGAAAGAAAACAACATTCATGTGCATTATTTTTTCAGTACAATTTCTGTGTATGCATACAGGAAAGAATAAAGACTCTGAAGGTTTGGAAACATGAATTGATGTGTTGCAAATGTTCAGTTTTGCATGACTCTAACCATTATCTGCTTTCAAAGCTTTGCTCTTTTTACTCCTTAAAGTGCTAATAAAAGTTGTGAATCTATCTAATATCTCTTTCTTCTCTTAAAAATTTATCTTATTGATACCATACTCAACTGTAGTACAAAATATCTGACTATAGGAGTTATAGAAGTTTGACTTAATATTTAATTTTATGTAAAGAACTTTCTATTTGCAGTAATGTCTAGCAGATTGGCATTCTCTAATGCTCCCAGTTTGGGTGATAAGGATATGATAACTTCTAGAGAAGGCTTTCTCAGAAATGATTATTGTTCCTTAGATAAGCTCAAATGAGACTTCTAAGCTGAACCTTGTAGCAAAGAATTCCAACCTGTGGGAGAAATACATGATGTAACTAATTGTGCACAATAATATCATCATCCTTCGATGGACAATAACATTTTAGAAGTTAGAAGAATCATCTATATAAATCAAACATCACATGGCTTTTAAAACACCTTATATATTGTCCTCCAATTGAACTGTGTTATTCCATCATGGGGCTCATAAAGAAATCAACCAACATATGCATAATGCAGTTGAATATCAGATAAGAGAAACTAGATTATCAGTTTCTATTAAATTGTTACATGTACCTTATTGAATTTCTGATTGTTAATTTATGTATACCCTATTACATAAGAAAATTTGGAGGAAAAATATAAAGCACCTTATGCATACATACATATGCCAGTATGGTGCTGCGCTATTTCCATCTTAGTTCCTATTCCCCAAAGACAATGAACTACGAAATTTGGTATTTTTAAGAAGTTGCCTCTCTTCATTTTTTTCACAAATATTTCTTAAGCATTTACCAGGCAAAATTTCTTGTGAGCAGCACAGTTGAATGGAATTATAAATGAAATAAAGCATACACACATAGGTAGCTAACAGACAAATTCAGTGGTAAGCTATAGGGCATAAACATGATGGAAAATATGGACCAAGTTCTTATTAGAAATACCAAGAGATATAGGGTACTATGCAGCTGAAATTAAGATATTAAAGTAGGACCTCAATGAGAAATGTGTAATTGGACATTTTGAAAACAAACTAGTTATCAAATAAGGGATCCATATAAGAGTATTTATTCTAGCACCAAAAGTATATACAAGGTTACAGAAAAATAACTACTTTTTATGGATTATACTTTTTTCACCAGAATTAGGTATTGAACTCAGGTCCTTGTGCTTGCCAGGGAAGTGCTTATTCTACTGAGCCATTTCCTTGGCCTCTATACTTTTAATATTGAATCTGAGATATTAGTGCCTAAGCCAGCATAGTTTTCTCCTGTATTTTTTCCTTCAAATGAAGGAATTTACAGATTATTTACAGATTATGAATTTACAGAGTATTTTAAATTTTTGTATATAGTAAACATATAATGCAAATGCATATCCAAATGACCTAATAAAATTTGCTGAAAAAGATGTAATCTTCATAATGCATTTCTGTATCTTTGTAAACATCAGTTGCCTGTAAAATTGTTTGTTTTTAGATTTATTATTCAATTTTTATTTACCTGTCTTCATGCCAGTAACGTGCTGTTTTAATTTTTATAGCCCTCACATGCATTTTCCCTTTCCATATATAAAAAAAGCACCATAAATTTTTATTATTTTGTGAAAATAGCAAATTATACTTCAGAATTTTGCACAGTAAGGAAAATATCTATCTTATTTACCTGTTTTAAAAGTTTCCAGTGCTTTACATTTACTTGTATAAAAAGTATATTAATCTGCTGTTTACTTCTTTGTGTGTTAAAAAATTCCTTTAATATTTTCTGTTATGTTATACTGCTGGTAATGATTTTTTTCAAGTGTTTTTTCCCTCAAAATGTCATGTTTAAAAGACATTTCTGTTGGTTATAAAATTGATACAAGTTTATTTTCCTTTAAACGTGTTATTCTATCATTTCCTCAGTTGTCATAGGTTACAGCCCAGAATCAGTCTTCAGGTCTGCTTTGGAAAGTAAAACACCTAAACACCTGCTTTCATGGCTGCTGTCAAGAATTTATTTGAATCCCTCATATGAATTTGATTATGGGGGCCTTGGTATAGTTTTCTTTATGTTCTCAGAGCTTGGGTTTCACTGAATTTCCTATCTGGGTTTTTCAATTTTAAATTAATTTCCATCTTTCCCCACATACTTTTCCTATTCACCCCTCGTCTGTTCTGTGGACCTAATTATTCCCAATTTAGGTTTTTTTTTAGTTTTTATTTTGTTGTCTTTTTGAGACAGGGTCTCACTATGCAGTTCAGGCTGGCCTTAAGCTCACTTTGTAGCTCAGGCTGGTCTCAAACTCACAACAATCCTCCTGCCTCAGCCTCTCGAGTGCTGGGATGACAGGCCTGTGCCACCACCAATTTAGGTTATTTAAAGATGTTTTACAACTTGCGATCTTTCTATTATGCTTCTCTCTGTGTTGATTTCTAAAAGCGTCTATTTCAGTGCTCTTTTCTTTTGCAAATCTAGCCTATTAACCTAATCCTGTGTATTATACATCTTACTCTTGCGTATAATTTCAATTTTTCTTAAATGCTTAACTTCTAAATGCATATGAAATGCTTCAACATCCTTCTTTTTTTGTTGCGCAGTAGGTAGCAGGTTTGATTGCCCCCTTCTGTATGAGTTGCTTTAATTTCCCTCTCTGTGCACCTCTTAAACGTCATGCCAGAGCTTCTCAGTTTGACTAGATGGGCTTGCTTTTGTTGTATTACTTCACATTCCTTCAACCTTACTTTAAGACGTAATTTCAGATGTAATTTATAAATAATGAAATTTTTTAATCATTGTTTTACAGACTTGTTAGATGAGTCATAGTCAGTTTGGGGTACAGGTCTAATTGCACCCAACAACAGAATGACTTTTCTCAATATTCAAACCACTGTCATGTAGAAAAATGAGCTTTTGCAATTTAGCCGAAAACTGCTACATGCTTAGCCCTACATATTCTATTTTTAGATTTTTTTTTTTTTAGTCCTAGCATGGTCTCTTGTTCCATTAGCCTGCTGTAACAAAATAATCTAGGCTGGTCCATTTATAATCAATGCAATTGATTATTCATATTTTTGGAGACTGGGGAGTACAAGATTAAGGGGCTATCAGATTCAGTGTTGGATGAGGACCTGTGACGTGGGAAATGGTGATGCCACATGTCTTCACATAGCGAAAAGGAAGGGCATATTCTCTGGAGCCTCTAGTAGGAGCAGGAATCACATGCATAGGCATGGAGCCTTCTTCATTTCTGAAAGGCTTCACATATTAATACTATCATTTTGGTTATTAGGTCCCAACATACGAATTTGAGAAAGACACCAACATTGATAACACAGCAGGTAGCTTCCTTGCACATAAGTGATGATTAATGTCAGTTTAAAATTCAAGAAGATTCCCTTACATTTTGTATGATTCTCTCTTCTGTGGTACACTGTCTATTGCAAACAAGCTTCCCCAATTGCCATTTATCCTCATCTCCATCTGCTTAACACAGAGTGCATGACAAACATTTTCCCCTTCATTTCCACTTTCTGAAAAGTAGCCTGGAAGTTCTCTATGTGCAGCATGTCTAGACTAATTGTAAGGCTTATTTTTGGTTGTTTGTTTTGTTCTTATTTATTCCATCTGTCAAGAGTTATTCATTCTTTATGAATTGACATCTAGCGACTTGAAATTTGATGTCTCCTATTAGTTGTTTGGAAACACTGGTGTTTTGTACACGTGTGCTCATGTTCTTTCCTCTTCATCTCACCTTTCCTTGCTGCGATCCCAGAAGAGCACTGAGTGGGCACTGGTGATGAGTTCCTGATAGCTCAGCCTTAATGCCTCAGCCTGTCAAGTCTTTATTGTTTAGACAGAGGTTCTTGGCTTGCAGTCTTTTTGACAGCCACAAAATGTAATGTGCTTTAATTGAAGTAGAAATTTCTGAGATCTCAGAAGCTACTTGCAAATGCTAAGCAGACAAAATCACACTTATGAATATTATATATTCCCTAATGGTAACACATTAAAAAAGAAGATGTGCCAGAAAAGCAAATGCATATTAATGCTTCTGGAATTCATTGTATTAGGAAAAGGCAAGTTTATCAAAGTACACTAAAGTTGGCTGGAAGTAAGAAAGACTAAATATAAGCACCTCAAATATAACACAAATATAACTGACACATCTGTAATATTAACAGTAGGTAAAATCACTCATTATCCATACCAAAGAGATTTTTGGTGAAGTGGCAAAGAACTTAACAGTGATCAATAATGAATTACAAATGTTTAAAAGCAATTTACTCCTCATGTAAAGCACCAACCTATAAATATAAGCTTTACAATTAATTAAGAAGGATATTTGCATGTTTTGCACTAAAAACCTAGAAAGAGAATTTGGACACATAGTTAACTTGTTTAGCAGGAGAGATGGCTCTATAAATAAGCTAGACAGAATTGTTAACATATCAGCTGGCTCTTACTCAAAATTATAATTTAACTTTACATATATATATATATATGTAAAGTTAAATTATATATATATATATAATTTAAAAAATATATATATATAAAGTTAAATTATATATATATATTTCATATATATATGTATATATATAAAATAATTTTAATTCCTTTCAAAATCTTTTGCATTAATTTCTATGGAAAAATACATCAGTGTGTTTGTATCAAAACACCAATTACCCAAAGTACAGCAAGTTCATCAACAGGGATTTTCAGAGTGACAAGTCATGATGCTACATGGTTTGTTGGCCAAACATTTAGAACATATAGACCAGATGGAACTTCAAGAAAGATTACTGGACTTATTTTAAAACCTATGTTATTACTTCTTAATCAAACTGTATTCTTAAAAATGACACATATCATCAACTTAATTTTCTCCACTCATTTAGCAGAATTTCAACCCTTACATTGGTCCAATAAATGCAAACATAACGTATATCTGGAGTCAGAGCCACCAGCTTCATAACTTGGAGTGATTTCCGAGTTTTGCAAAGAGTGAGTATATTAAGGAACAAAGGGTTCTCTAACCTCTCCCCTATTCCTTGGCTAGAGCCAGTACCTAGGACCTCACGCCTCTGCTCAGCCTATGGTTAATGCATTAGCCCAAGTTTCAAGCCTCAGTGCAGTGTGATTTTTACTTGATTTCCTCAAAGTTTCACTTCCTCTCTTTGCTGTGAACACTCTCTGTACACCTGGTGCTCTCCACAGCCCGTATTTGTGGACTTGTTTTCTCTGTAACATTAGTCACTGAATTATTTCTTATATCCACATCCCACCTCCAGCCAAGATTCTGGTAATGTGAATGCCTAGTTTTAAGCACACAAAGAATGTTTCGTTTCATCTTCTATTTCAGGTGCACACTTTTTGATACTGTTAGTATTTAAATTAGAGGACTAGAAATGAGCAGTTAGCTATGAAGAAGTATATATCCACACATATGTATACATACACACATATATACATATATAAATATATACATGCATCTATAGACTGTATAATAAATATACACATATACACAAATATACACATAAGAAATAACCATAAATACTAAACTGGAGAGATCCTTCTCTATAGATGTTTTAAAAAAGAAAACCTCCATATTGTCTCATGAGACACAGTGTCTGAATGTGTGTCCTTCCCTCTCAGAATCTTAGTTTACTTTATACTGCAGGTACATTCTGAAGGAAAATGGAAAAATGTTCGTCTGTAGTGACTCATTCCATCTTCCTTCTCATACTTTCTCATGCCCCAGCACACTGTCATAAGTGGCCAAAGCTGTTCTGCAGCTGACACCAACCTAGAGTCTAATCAAAGTCAAATTCCTTTTGTTGTAAAGAAAGGAAGTATTTGCAATAGTTCTTATTTAGAATTTCAAAGTAGAAATAAAAATGTTTAAATAAAGCTAATGGAAATGCATACTTAGAAATATGGGCAGCGATCTTATTCTGACAGACACCTACATGCATAAGCCCTCCTTACTTCCAAATGGGTATCGGTTGCAGTTAGAGTTGAAGTGACCGACCACTGGTTTACACAAGCACCCAGTATCTCTGACAGAGCAAATCTCACACCAGGCTTCTGCCACCACTGGCAAGCACTCGTACTGGCCTACCACAGGGCAATAGAAAGTCATTGCACAATATTCTAGAATTTGCCCTTTTGTACTTTTTAATTATACCTCATTACCTCAGGAAAGGAAAATTCCTAATCACTCATTTTTCAGGAATTATTAGAAAATATCATTCAAAGATTTCAGTTTTAATGAGCAGTAAGAGTAACTCTAATAAATACAGGGTGTCATTTGGAAGTAATAAAATATTCTAAAATTCATTATAATGATAGTTGTACCCCATTGAGATTACTAAAGCCCACACAGTTGCATACTTTAAAAGAGTATATTGTGCAATATGTAAATTATATTTTAGTAAAGATATTATGTAAAAGAAATAGGAAAAGTTATCAGCATTTGTTTCAAATTAAATCTTGTGTTGAAACCCAATATGAGAAAGACATACATGCAAAAATCTTCTGGTTTAGTCTGTATGGTTTGTGACTCATCCCCCTAAAGTCTCACACAGTCATTGGGGTGTGGTTTCTAGAGTTTGTGAGTAATTCATGCTGGGATTATGGTGTAAATGCCACACCCACCTGGGGTGGGTAATCTGCATGCAGTATAAGGGAGGGAGGGAGCCTTGCTAGCTGGAGCAGCTACTGCTGCTCTTCCCTTCGTTCTTTGCTGTCTTTCACCATGAACATGTGCCCTGTGCTGTGTGCCACTCTGCCTTGCAGCCAGCTGCACATGGGCTGAAAAAACCTTCAGGAACTGGGAGCCAAATAAAATTTCTTCTTCTTCTTCTTCTTCTTCTTCTTCTTCTTCTTCTTCTTCTTCTTCTTCTTCTTCTTCTTCTTCTCCTTCTCCTTCTCCTTCTCCTTCTCCTTCTCCTTCTCCTCCTCCTCCCTCCTCCTCCTTGTCGCCCTCCTACTCTTCCTCCCCCCCTCCTCCTTCTTTTTACTCTTTCCTTTGTGTATCTGATACAGGGTCTCACTGTGCACATCAGACTTGTGGTGATCCTCCTGTTTTAAGCCTTCCCAGCACTGGGATTACAGGCATACATCACCATGCCCAGATTCTGTCTCTGGCTCAGCATGCCCTGGAGGCTGGGCCAGTGTGGCACTAGGGACTGGGGATCAAACCCTGGTCCCTAAACTTGCCAAAGCATGCACTTGGTCCACTGAGCTATCTTGCTGTCCCAGCCTTTCCTTCTTTAATTCTGAGTGCTGGGTGTTTTGTCTCAGCACTGAGAGAAAATTAACCAAGAAAATGTCAAAGGTTAAAAGCTAAGAATTGAATGTGCTGATCAACCCAATAAGCATTCAGTTGCCCCTGCACCACGGTCTATCAAGGACTTCCATTGAAAGTAAAGTGAAAACCCTATGAGGGCCAATTATTTTTCTCACATAAGGTTGTTCATAATCCTTCCTACAACTAAGATGATCAGATTTCCTAATAACCCTGAAACAGAAACTGAGTGTTCTTGGGGCTTGCAGAGAATCTCTCTATTAAAATCTGAAACTGTTCATAGTTTGAACTGTAGAGACAATGAAAGAAAATTTATATAAATGGAAATTGTTGTGAGGGAAGAATGAACTTGAGCAGGAGAAAGGAAAGTTCTGTTTTTAATTCCTGTGTTCCACTGTTTTACTCCTTCATAGTCAGACATTGCAAAGTTAAATGTTAGTCAACATTGAGTTCGCAGAAGAATCATTTCCCATTGAGAAGAGTCTGTCTTTGTTGTTCTGATTTTTAGGTGACATCTTCTGACAGGAAGTTGATCCAGGGAACACTGATACAACTGACTATCGTCAGGAAATTAGTACTCAGCATTTTCTTAATGGCAGCTGAATATAGATGTTTGCACTAAGATTCTTCCCAATGATTTGTAGCCCATTGGCATGGAAATTCAATTAATATATACCACATTTATTCTTCCAAACTCTGAAGCTGTGTAACTATGAGCTTTAGAATTACTCATACATAATTCTTTTTTTTTTTTTTTTTTTTGAGACAGAGTCTCACTGTGCAGTTCAGGCTGGTCTCAAGCTCACGTTGTAGCTCAGGCTGGTCTTGAACTCACAACAATCCTTCTACCTCAGCCTCCAGAGTGCTGGGATTACAGGCCTGTGCCACCACGCCCGGCTTCATACATAATTCTTGATGGACGTTTGGATCTCTTTAATGTCTCTTGCAGTGATTGAATAATTGTTTTACAATGCAAAGACTCACATACAAACTAATTCAAAACCAAGAAAAAGTACTATCCCTCCACAGGTCAGACATGGAGAGGGAGGTGAGATGACAGGAGACTATCAAAAATGTCTCACATTGGTTAGGAACAATTCCAATCTTATCAAATTTAATCACGAATGTCAACAGTTTATTTTCAGAAAAGCAAATATATAAAATACAGAATGAAAAAGCATTACAATACAAATTGAACATCCACAGAAAATTATTAAAAAATTAAACTCTCTTTTTACTACTTAAATGTTGTATAAGCTATCAATATGCTTTATCTTGTATAGAAAACTTGCATAAAATATACACTTAAAGAGTAAAATAAAATATACACTTAACCTAAGGGTTTCTAAAAATTTAACTTGGTCATAATCTTTTCTCTGAATTAAACAAACATAATTTTGGGAATATTCTGAAATGAAATCATCTAAACTATTCAATATTAATAGCTTCAGAAGTTTTAAATATAAATCATTTGATTATCAACTTAAACAAAGATGAAGTAAAAAACATTATGTGCTTATTTCATAAGAGTTTATATCTGGAATTCACTTATTTGAACAAATAGAAATGTGAGAACAATGCCAACAACAATGAAAGGTCCTGCCCTTATTAACATTTCACTCATACTGTTAAGTGAGAAAACAGTATCTTATTTTTACTCCATTTCTAGGTTTCTGATGCCCAAAATGTACATCCATCCAGAGTGTAGAATAGCAAGCTAGCATTTCAACAAAAAATTCTACCTTACCTGACCATGGGTTTATGTGACATATTTATAATTTTTTATGTAACATCTATTATACAAATAGGTTATTGATCCCTAAATAGTATAGTCGATTTGTAATATTATATTGCAGATTTTCATATGCTCATAAAACAAAGTGTTAGTCTCACCAGTTGACCTTTGAACATTTTGCAGTTTTTTGGATAGTGTTCTTGGTCTCAGAAGGAGAGCACAGCAGGAATGTTGGCAAGGTAAATGAAGCCCCCCTGAGGGGTCCTGCCCTTTGTCGTGCAATGTGGAAAACACTCATCAACATTCTACATCCTGTAGCATTATTGATTGGACTGTTAGAAATGTGTAAAGGAAGAACTACATGATTAATTATTGGAAACTGGCATGTAATACAGTTTTGCATAACATGAAGATATTCAAGAGTAATGATAAAATACTGATAAAAATGAGGGATTCTAGAAGTTAATTATTAGGATTCGATTTCTTCATTTCCAGTCAACTACCTTCTCTATGTTTTAGCTTCTTTACTGACAAGCTGTTGAATTATTGCAATGAGAAAAATGTAAAGACTATAAAATAGAGCTTAATAGACAATAAATTTTAGAACCAATGATTATTAATGTTTTCCAATAAGGAGTCAGACAAATAACAGGAAAGGTCCTTTATAACTTTTATTAAATTCCTTTTAGTCATGCATAATTATACATGCCCCCAAATATAAAAATAAATAAAATTACAACTTTTAGTATTGTACATTTTTTCTTTTTCTTTTCTATATTCTTTTTTTTATTTGAGGGCCTAGCTGGTTATAGAAAATATTTGAATACTTAGCTCATCAGCCTGGAAACATGATTGCCAAATTTAATGACACATTCTCCAATAAATGGGAAACAAAGTTTTAAATAATAAACAAGTCGATTCCCCCAATAATGAGATTTTAGATTCTGTCTGTACAGAAAAATAATTACAAGATGGATATATCTTAAGGGTTTATTATTATTATTATAGTTAGAAAACGGAGCCCTAATAAAGGTATTTGATTATGATTTAAATTTGTCACAAGGGCTAAAGGGTGTGTGTGTGTATGTGTGTGTGTTTGTGTTAATCAGATTGTTTATATATTGAGTAAAGAGAGAGATGGTAATTTTACAACTGCTGGATTTCTAATGAAAAAATGCAACTTTTCCTTTTAATACAGTAATTTTTGTACATTTTTTTCTATATCCATAGTGGTGATTTTCTACTCAATGACAAGCATCTCACAATTGCAACATAACTTCTGATGTAATTATGCACTGTGTACACTAAATACTGTTATTTGTCATTATTTCAATATGTCCTTATGTTAAATTTATGACATCATCTTGGTTTATATACTTATATGGACAAGGTATGAAACCTGTGAATTTTATTTCAAGACAGAAATAATTTTTATAACACGATTGTTCCGGAAGTGTCCCTGGATCCTACAGAGCTGGTTGTTTAAAGTGTGCACTTTTCTGAGTCATAGAAAAACAAATAATGAGCAAAACAGAAAAGCTAAAGTAATATTCTACAATATTATGTTTTTTCTAAGATAGCATGAAATATAATTCCCCAAGTGAGATTTATTCTCTTTGTACATTTATATCTAAAACTATATCTATATCTAACTACTCTTATCTCATTCATATAGATTTTAGACAAAATCCAATTTTCTGAATCAGTCAGGGAAAGACTGATTGAACAATCTATCTGGTGAAAAAAAAAACAGAAAAAAAAGAAAAATCAGTATACACCAGATGGCTTCAATACACCCAGCTGGTGATCCATGAGTTTGGAAGCCTTAGGCTCGATTAACTGCCTTAAATTTTTAATTAATTGCTTTAAGGAATTGATTTATAACCACTGAGAACTGCTGTGTAGCAACCAAGAAGGCATTTGAAAAATAACTACAGAAAATATACACTTAGAATCAACAAACTTTAAGATAGCAGTAAGGAATAAGCTCCGATAAAGATACTCCATTTACTCACAAAGGAGAATGATAGAATTAAATGGCTTCCATGGGGAAACAAAAATTTTATATGATTAAGCTCTACCTGCAGGTAAACATCAATTTGGTTATGTGGTGAGCAAACATGCTGGTAATGTCGCAGCTTGCAGCCATATCTTTTCTTATTAGAGGTTATTTCTAATGAAGCTCGATAAGCTACTCTGTCATATTTCAATGTGTCACTGCAAAATGGTGGCATATTTCACTAACAGATGACATTTTTCATTGACTCAATTCTTCATTCATAGGTCTGTTCAATATCGTCTCTCCAAGAGAGCAAGAATACTTGGTAGTAAATCTAAGTAAGACCTTTATCTTTGTGAAAGCAAACCATGGAGCTTTTAAAAGCCAGCTTTGTTATTTGTTTTATTTATAAACATCTTTTCTTTCAAAATATCTAAATGCTTTTTGACATTTCATCATCATGCATGCATATGGTTACTTATTCTTTGAAACTATATCGTCCATACTGCTAATACAGGTATTGCCTAAGAACTCAAGCAATTGAAGAAAGACTGGATGGTCGTATACAGCATCATAATATATGCAGAGCCAGGGAGATAGCTCAGTGGCATAAACTCCTGCTCGGCATGCTCGAGGTCCTGAGTTCATTCTCCATTACCACAAAAAAGTAACATATACAGAGATCTATGAATATTATAGATACACAAAGGTAACAAATTGTTTTCAACAATTTTTCCTGGTTTGCTTCTTAAATCTTTTAAAGCTTCAATTCTTGCATTCAATCAACTTCTTAATTATTCCCTAGATAATATAGGCAAATGGAAAAACTAGAATATAAATCTTATTGTAAAATAATATACTGCATTATTCTTTGATGAATCACTCCTAAAATTACTGCTTAGCTGATCTGGAAATGAAAGACACAATTGAAAAAAAAAAATACAAAAAGAAAAATAATACAAGCTCAAAGATTTATAAGCCTAGATCAAATTTATAGAATATGGGACCACCTGCTTTCTTGCTTAAATATGTAAATCTGTAATTGTTCGCATGCACTGTTTATAATTCATACTTTAATTTTCATATAGAGTATTAAACATCTCAGTGGAAGAAGCATCCCCACCTTGGGACATTCTAAAAATTCTTCATGGCCTGGGTTTTATAGAGACTGGTGAAGGCAGGAGTAGTTCATGGAGCACAGTTGCACATATACATTCTCCCTGGCTATAAAAAAAAATCAATGTTCCAAATTTGTAGGCCTAGAGGAATATGTCCCATGGTCTTTAGGTGTAGATTACTGAGATGATTAGAAATTCACTAATATTCAACCAAGACTGAAATTATCTTGGACTGAAATTCTGAGTCAGAATGAACACATCTGAGCTCCTCAAGTTTCTCTTTGGCCTCATTGCCTATGGCTGGGTGACAAACATGTGTTGAATTTTACTCTGGTGGTTCATTAAAGTCTTTTAGTTTGGGCTAATTTTGTTTCATATTTCTAGTGGACAATTAGCCTTTACCAAGTGATAGAAATAGCACATTCATTACTTTCTAAAAGTGTTGTGGTTTCCCTAGGTGCTCCAAATTTAGACTATAATTCTCCCATAGAAACACTTATTCACTTGAAAAACTCCATTCTTACATGTTATTTATTAATAAATGTTCTTGAATAGATTAACTTTTATTAATGTATATTTAACTTTCAAACTTTGGCCAACACTGATTAAGAACTACAGTAGCCACTTGAGAAAAATATGGTGTAAAATATTTTTCATTTATTTTATATTTAATTTTTGTTTTATTGAAGTACAAATATCAATGAAATGGTTTTAAGATACCTTGACAAGATGAATTTGATTGCAAATTGTTTTTATAATGTTTTGGTATCGCAGAAGGTGCATACATGATATTATACTTGCAGACATTATTACACTGTATGTCTGTTATCAGCAAATAAAGAGAGTGTAGCTGTTTGCATATCTTAATTTTTATACCTGAATTACATCAAAGATTAAATAATTAATACTTTCTACCTTGATATTTTCCTAGTGGTTGTCCATAGTACTAGAAGCCGACATAATATCCTGTCAAACCACCATTAGTGCAAATCTTGCCTCTCATAGAATTATGTAGAAGCACAGCATTATCTATCCCAACCATACTGTCTATACACACACATCATGATTCCTCCTTTCTATACCCTTTTCTTTGTCTACACCTGTCAAAGATGGGCACTACATTGTCATTCAACTAACTTAGGTGCCTGAACTCGACAACACAATCCAACAGAGTCCAGCATTCCACAACAATGGTGAGTTATCCAAACAAGTTGTCGAGCATAGCCATTTACAGCTCAACTTAATATTATGGCCCCGCGAAGTGTACTTCATTTTTATACTTTTCTGCTGGATGGTTAGGACCTAGATAGAGCAAGACTTATATACCAACACATGTACTTTATGTTTCTTATGAGGTCAGTGAAGTCCCCTCAGGATTTATCTTGTAATCCTGTACCTTACTCTGTAGATCCTTTGTCTGTGTCATCCATGTGGATGAGTCATGGCCAATGCTTGACCAAGTTGCTCTCTGTGGGAGCATGAGATAAAGTTTTCTCTCCATGTGACTTTCCCCAGGCACACTATAGAACTTTGATCTCTTTCCTCTGTGGCTCCATGATCTCCGTGTTCTGAAAATTTGGAGCTCAACTGAGTTTCATGATGTTGCATTACAGGTTCTTCTATGTCCTGAGTCTTCGCTGACCTTGAAAGGCTAGGGCCAAAATGTTGGCTGGCCTTGTGGCTCTTCTATTTCTCTAACTTTGATCTGTGAACTTAGGTTGTTAACCATCCAGAAGAAAAGCTGATTATTACCCTGCAGCATATGCCATTCACTTTGCCATAGGGGTAGGTAAAGAGTTCATGAACAAACATATATTCGCACGGGAAGCACTTGAAGGAATCAACAACTGGGATCAACTCTTCTTAAGGAGCTTCTGGGTGTCAAAAGAAATTGTCAACAGAGTGAAAAGACAACGCACAAATTTTGAAAAAATCCTAACTAATAAGCAATCAGACAGAAGTCTACTGTCTAGAATATATAAAGAACTAAGATATAACAAGGCCCTCAAATTTAAAGACCCAGTTCAGAAACGGGCATCTGAGAAGAATACACACTTCTCAGAGGACGAAATCAAATAAGCAAATAAATATATGAAAAAATGCTCCACATCGCTAGGCATCTGTGAAATGCAAATAAAAACAACACTGAGATACCATGTCACTCCAGAAAGAATGGCTATCATAAGGAAATCAACCAACAAATGTTGGACAGTTGTGGGGAAAAGGGAACACTTCTCCACTGCTGGTGGGAATGTAGACTGGTACAACCATTGTGGAGGTCAGTGTGGAGACTCTTCAAAAGAGTAGAACTAGACATCCCATTCAAGCCGACTATACTCCTACTGGGAATTTCCCCAAAGGATCTGAAAACATTGTATCATAGTGATATATGTGTACCTATGTTTGTAGCAGTGCAATGTGTGATAGCAAAATCTTGGAAACAACCAAGATGTCCATCACATGAGGAATCGTTGAAAAAGTTGTGGTATTTCTATATAATGGAGTATTACTCAGCTGTTAAGAATGATAAGTTTGAAGCATGTATACTGAAGTGGATTCCACTTGAACATATACTCATACATGAAATAAACCAGACACATAACGTGTAAATATCGTATAGTCACCCTCGTATAAGAAGCGAAAAGCAGAAATACAAAAGGAAACGTACAAAAACAACTATAATCAATTGAGTCCGATAAGGTAAACATTTTTCATTTGAAAGGAATCCTCAAACAAACTGTTGAGCACTCTTCAGAGAATATCTTCACTGTTGAAAAGAGATTATTTGTTTGATAGACACCATGTTTCTCTCTTTTGCTTTTATACGTAAGGAGAAGTCTGAGTTATGTGTTTCTTTGTTTTCTTAAATACTGGGAATTTCATCCAGGGCTTTGCACTTAGCTATGTCTCCAAGTTTTCTTTCTTTCTTTCTTTTTTTTTTTTCATTTTTATTTTGATACAAAGTCTCCCTAAGTTGGTAACTTTCCCAGGGTGAGTTTGAACTAGCAGTTCCCCTTCTCTGTCTCACAGAGGGTTGAGAATGCAGGGACAAACACCTAAGGTATTATTTCAACTACATCTTGAACTTGTGAATGCATTGTTCAAGTCAATTTTCTTAAATATTCCCTCAATTTGTACAAAGGAAATATTTTTTTCTATTACTGTGATAGCTTTGTATCTGAAAACAATCTCCTATTTCAGATCTATCTATCTATCTATCTATCTATCTATCTATCTATCTATCTATCTATCTATCTAATCTATCTATCTATCTTATCTATTTATTTTATTTTTTTGCAGAGCCAGGGATTGAATTCAGGCCCTTACGCTTACCAGGGAAGCACTTATTTCTCTGAGCCATCTCCCCAGCCCCTTATTTAGTTATTGACTTATAAATAAAAGCTTATCTGAAGATGAGGGGATGTGGGGGAGAGGACAGACAGCTACTCAAAACAAATAGGAAGTTGAAATTTGAAAATGAATAACTCCTGTTTTATTGCTTCATTGTCCTCATTTTTATTTCTGTTAGTATATATTTTTTGTTATCTGAGCACTCTTCATGTCTCAGATAATTAATTTGGACATTCATTATGTCTAAATAAAGAAAAGAAAATACATTCAAAACTACGTAGGAAAAGTAGATTTATGTAAGATCTTTTGTTACTATCATTACAAGGTAAAGTGAAGAAAACCATGGTAACAAGACTTTTTAAAATAAAGGGGTAGTGTGTTTGTTTTAATTTTTTTAGTACACATTCAGTATTTGAAATTTATTTAACCACACGAAAATCAAGTAGCAATAATATTTTCCTTTGTAGAAGAGCAGGGTTAAATTCTACAATGTTAAAAAACAATATGAATATAACATGTTTGGTAAAAATTTTGAGATTTAGCTCTTTATCTTTAATAACTTGGATAAAAGATTTAGTTATTAAGTAATTTTTATATATTGAAAAAAATTTTAGAAGGAACATTAGAAACAACGGCCCCTAGTCATAATTTCAATGCATCCTTATTTCTTAAAGTATTTAAATTTACATATTAAATATATACATGTATAGTTATATGTCTATTTTGATGTTAAATTGTACTCCCAGTATTATGTCTGTGTAGATAATGTACTAGATACAATAAAGACAATTTTCATACACAAACAATGGCTACACAATTCTAGTCTTCCCTTCCAAAATTACTGCATCTTTTAAGCATAAGAAAAACAAACTTTGGATCACTTTTAAGGAAACTGAGTGGAAGGAGGAGGCAAAGATCAAAATACACAAATTAGTGTATGAATTTTATACGCCTTACTAGCTGGGCTACTGTATTCAGTAGCAAAATCAAGAATGAAGAGTCTGGGGCTTGTGAGATATTTCAATGGCCTAAAGTCTCTACTTAGGCAAGCTTAGATAAACATCCAGGGACTGTGGTTCAATCCCCAGCACCGTAATGCCATACCAGCCCTGCCCACAGGTGGGCTGAGCCAGCAGAAAAAAGAAGAGTCAATGTGTAATTTTTAAACATACTGATAACATAATAAAATTCCTACATTATTCTATGTTTACATTTGAAAATAAAATAATGTATGTACAAATTATGCTCATTTTCTTGCTGTTAACATTTTCTAATATGACAGGGTTATTAACATCCATGTAAATATTTAGTTTCTTAAAGTAAAAAAAAAGCCATCAATGGATGCTTTTAAAGTGTTTAGTTTGTAGGGTTAACTTTTGAGTATTTTAAAAAATGCATTTATGGTTTTATTCCCAATTTTTGAAAAAAATCCAGAAAGATGTTTACTTTATTTTATGAGGTGTCAGCATAGTGTATACTTAATATATTTTTTTATTTGAAAAAAAAGTAGAAAAACTTCATATATCTTTGCTTAATATTAGACAAAGTAGAGACCAGTTATCAGTTTATCTCTAGCTGTACAAACTGTCAGGCTAAAAAATCTTTAGAAAAATAGCATATGTATGCAGAAAAAAACATTGAGTGTGCTGTTATGGACGAAAAGCCAATTTATGACTCAGCTTACTCAGATTCTTTCTATGTCTACTCACCATTGCATTTGGCTTCGAGGAAGTATTTTCTTTTATGTGTGTAACAGGGCATATTTCCTATTGAACTTTACCATTAGTTATTAAAATTTATAAAGCTCATTTTAAAATTTTAATATAATAAAGATACAGTATTTCTTGCTATCAGAAGACTTATTTTTCCTGTATACTTTCTCCATGAGTTTTTTTTTTTTTTTTTACCATTGTATAACTAGAAAATACTGTACTGTTGCAATTTTTTCTCAGTATCCACCAAATTTTGGTTTCAGAACTCCTTGCAGATACTAAAATCTGAGACTGTTCAAAGCTCTTCAAAAAATGGTATATATTTACATATAACCTACATAATGATTCATTTACAATTTAATTTTAGATTACTGGTAGCATTTAAGCAATTGTTAGACTATATCGTGTAAGAAATGACAACAAAAACATTGTAGCTATTTTTACATAATGTTTAGAACATATGCAATCTTTCAGATATTTTAATTTAATATTGATTGAATACAAGGATACAAAACCAACGAATGGGTAGCACAGACTAATTGCTTTCATTACATTTCTGTATTTACATTCTTTTTTTTTTTTTTTTTTTTTTTTTTTTTTTTTTTTTTTTTTTTTTTTTTTTTTTTTTTTTTTTTTTTTTTTTTTTTTTTTTTTTTTTTTTTT
>PVKA01027851.1:0-30061 GCA_004027165.1 Ctenomys sociabilis | reverse complement strand
GAAGGAAGGAAGGAAAGAAAGAAAGAAAGAAAGAAAGAAAGAAAGAAAGAAAGAAAGAAAGAAAGAAAGAAAGAAAGAAAGAAAGAAAGAAAGAAAGAAATGTTGCTGGCAAGACCAGGCATCCCTACCTTGATCTTTCCCTGTACCATATAAAAAACTTAAGTTAAAATGACTACTTGGCCAAAATATTAAACTGTAAAACTTCTAATCTCTAAAACCATCAATTTCTAGAAGAAAATATGGGAGGGAAACTTTGTTATTTTGGATCAGGTATTTCTTCAATTTGAGAGTAGAAGCACAATGCAGAGAAGAAAAATATTGATTAAACCTCAAAGTGAAAATTTCCATTCTCCTTAAAATGATTCCATACCCCAGAATTTTGGTCGGTGCTGGATTCATACTACTTAGGTAGGATGCTCACTTTTGCCTTTGCTTCCCTTGCCTCTTCAGCATGGTAACGCACAGTGGGCCATGCTTAATTGGGTAGTTGTCTGAAAAGCATTACTTGGCTGAGAAGCCTCTGGTGACACACATCTATCAGCCTTTGTACTTCTCTTCTCCCAAAGAGCTCAGTTGGTAGCTACAACTGTGCAAGTGAAAACAGGTAGAGGATTGATAAATGAACACACAGACACAAGGAGAAATCAGGAAAGTAGAGCAAAAGGGAAGAGATTGTTTTAGTTGGAGAAAATCTGAAGGAGAGCCCTGTTTATCATCACTTCCTTGCCTTGAAATCAGTGGGACAGAAAGGTGTGGAGTTCCAGTCAGTACTTGGAAGCCGGCATAATTCTCAGTTCTGCAGAGCAGTGCAAATGAGAATTCTAAGCCACCTATGTCACATAAGGAGGAAACAGAGTCACTGAGGAGCCTTGTCCTCAAGGGCAGGAGCACTAACCTCTATGCTTTTGTGTGACAAGTAAGAGGAGAGAAAACCAGCTTCTGAGTTCCCTAGTTCTAAGCCTCTAGCTAACCCTCCCCTTTTTAGCTAAATTTTAAGTTGCCCATTCTTGGCTCAAACTCCCAAACCTTCCGCCTCAGAATATCAGGGCGCTAGGCTTGCAAGCATGTCCTACCATGGCCAAGCAGGACATGCTTCTCAACTAAGGTACAGAAACATGACCAGCGTGGGCTGCAACATACTTGGGGGGGGGGCATGTATTACAGCAGTTATTGCTCTGTGCCTCACCAGGATAAATATGAATTTGCCAGGAAAGATTCTGGTTGTGTTATTCATTTCTGGTTTTATCCAACCTGTGAGCATTATTTAGGTAGTGCCTTTAGTGAGGCTTCTGCTTCCCTTTTTCAGGAGTTGCCAAAGCACATATCTAGGCAAACTGAGCCAAACAGAGCTCATTAGAATCATACTCGCCAGGTCATACTGTCCCCAGCTGCAATATGCTGGCAACTGAAATAAGCATAATCACTAGTTGACATTTAGTGAGCACTTGCCATGTGCCAGGCACTAAGAGATCTTACTTGGATTATGATAGTTAATCTTCACAACTATCTGCTGAAGCAGGTATAAAGTTAATAAGTGGTAGAGCCAGGATTTTAATCCAGGTCTATGTGACTCCAAAGCTGATGTCCTTTCAAATGCACACAAGGCTGCCTGATTAATTTAGTTAAAGAGGTCTGTGAATGGCCCTGTGCTGCAGCTGCTTAGTGCAAGGTTAAACATCAAAGCATGTAGTATCTGTTATTTATCTCTTGTTATTAAAGTCTATTTCAAATAGCTTAGGCTACTTCCCTGCCTTGTTAATGAATACATTTCCTGGTATACATCTGCCTTTTTTTGTTGGGACCAAAGGCCTTGCACTCTCCTGGATGGGGAATACATCAGGAGAAGGCAATCAGGTTACAAATACGTTCACTCTCAGTGCACTCTACTAAAAGCTGCTTTTAGGAATACTCTCTGGCATTGCTTTATGCTTTTGTCATTTTCTGCAAAGGAGTAATTGCCAAAAAGAGGAGAGGACATAAACAGTTTAATATTTTGGGTTGTCACAAGCTTTCATATTAGACTTAGTCTAATAGAAAACTAGGAGTACTACTGATATTGTCATTACAGTAAACTGTAGTAATCACGTGAAATGTTGAATATGTCACCATTTGAATATTATGTCCACAGAGTATACAACAATTTTGAAGTGCATGAACACACATGCACGTGCGCTCACGCACACACACCCCCCCCACACACACGTATTTGGAGTTCAGGAGCAGTCATAGCTTACTGGCTTGGAAGAAATACATGGCTTTTAATTAGAGGGAAAAGATGATCATTATATAATATGCAGGATTCTTGACTCTGCAAGGAACATGCAAACAGCTGAATCAAACATAAAACTTTTCCATGCCAAGTCCCCACAAAGTAAGGAACACTCCACCTCTTTTTTACAACAGGTAAGGTTATCATTTGCTTCCTGTCAACCAAAACAAAGGGGTGTTGACATGTTTTGTTCATTTTTGAGACAAAAAGTGTGCTCCTCTCTCAGCTCATCTGGAGACTGCTGAACAGATAAACTGGAGCCAGTCTTCCTGTGGTATCTTGCTCTGGGCTAAGCCCCGAGATTTGGGAAGTGAGCAGGAAATGTCTTGCTCATCTCATCATTTCCCTTTACCTTCAGTTTAGTATCTCTGCTGTCCCTTGGTCTAATTCACTTAGGTCAACATTTACAATATTAAAATTAACACTGATAGGGAGCCAGTCCATGAGCTCAGTTGTTTAAGTGCCTGCTTAAGCTAAGCAGTCAGACTCAGGATGCTGTGGTTCGATCTCCAATCCTCAAGCCTTACCAGACCTGCCCTTAAGGCATCCTGAACCATCCAAAAAAAGAAGCTTCTGAACTTTTGGGGCCAGGGAGATAGCTCAGTAGAATAAGCACAAGGGCCTGAGTTCAATCCCTGGTTCAGAAAAAAATTAACCTTGATGACATCACTCTTCAGCACTGTGACTGGATGCTTTGCCCTGGCCCTATAATAGCCATGGATTTCACTAATATTTGAAAACTGGACTTGGCCCTTGCTATTCCTTAGCCTGAGCCTATCTAAAAGAAGGTCTCAGGCTGAGATGAGTGATTGATTCTCATCATTATCTCCACTGCCTGCAAACAAAATTGTAAATGGATACCTCTGAATATATAATTTATATATCATAAATTTTAGAATATGCATTATATCAGGTATCTTATGCTAATGTATGAACAATATGTCATCTTGCAATGATTGTATCAGAATATCATAAGTTGAGAAGCCTCTGTATGTATGTGTTTATCTGTATCTCTATATAGATAAAGATATATTTTCAGCCTTGGTTAGCTGGTCTGTTTATTTTGTTGGTGGTGTTGGGGTTTGAACCAAGGGTCTTGTGAATTCAAGGCCACAGTTCTAGCACTGAGCCACATCCCCAGCCTGGTTGGCTGATTTGAGGGAGAATAGCTGTTGGGATCTCTGCATTGTCTCTATTACTTCAGCATGGAAGGGGCTCATTTCCGCTTCAAGACTGCTCAACAATAATGTTAAGAAAGGGTGCATTTGAGAAGTGCTTTTTGAATGATTGCCACTAATGCATTTCTTAAACAATTGGCTTATTCTAATCTCTCCAAAGTCTTTATTTTCACAATAGCTGGCACAACTTACCCGGGTAAGCAGCTTGGCACTTGGCCTCCAATGGTTGTGATTAGTTGAAGTGTGTTGCTCACTGGGAGAAGGACTATAATATTTTATGTTTTACAAAGAGCTTGGACAAGTATTAAAGATCACAGTTCTCATCTGTTCACTAGGAACGAGTTATATGGCCCTGGAAAAATCCTCTACCCTTCTTGAGTCTTATTGTCCTTATGTGTTCACCAAAGACATGCTGTCATGTAAATTATGAAAATATTTTGATATAAGACTAACACATTAATGGTTTTCTGTGGCAACTGCACATGCACAGCCTTGGTAGTTTCAGAGCTTTCTATAGTTGATGCTCTGGGCCATTAAGTGGATTGACCATGTACCACTGTGTTAGCCAGAATAACAGATTTCACTTTACAATGGGAGCCCTTATGTGAGGCTCAGCACAGTGGCCTGGCCTGGACAGCCATAGGTGAATCTCTGAAACACCTCTTCAAGACATCCCTCTACTTTATGATATTTGTGCTATGGCTCTGCACTGAGGTTTTGTTTGTGTTGTGTTAATTTGGCTCACCATCAACACAGAAGAAACTGTTTGCACCTCCCTGAAATTCATTGCCAGCGCAGTCTGGCTCTGGTGCTTAGACACATCCCATTCCATCTGTTCCTTCCTGCAACAGAGGGCTTTAGATTTAGGCAATGAAACAGAGCAAGAAGAACTTATATCGCTTCCAAGCTGTAGGTTTCCTGGGCTATTCAGCATGTTTCAGTGAATCTCTCAGTTGGCTCCAAGTGAACTGAATGCCAGAAAAAATACCTAGAGTTGGCCATTCGCATTTAGCTTTGACCTAATCCACTGCTTCAACTAAGTCTGAGCAACATATAGAGGATTATGCACACCTGAGTGAAAACCTTGAATTTTGCTCCTTTGGCCTAGCCTTGCACCTATTACATCTTATATTTACCTATTTTTTGAATCCTTATTATTTTTTTACATTTATATGGCACAAAGCCATAAATAGTTGCTCAGTATATGTTGATTCTTATTACTATTGGTGCTAAAGAGGGCTTTTACCAAAATGTTCATTTAGAGACCCCAAAAGGAAACCCTATTACCTTCTCTGAGTCTCAATTTCTTCAGGTGTGAAATAAAGGAGCCATTTCTTGGGCTTTCTGTGTGTGAGAGTTAGGGAGGAAGGATAGTTAAGTGTTCTATGCACAAGTTTCCACTCAGAATTATTCCTTGTCAATAGTTTAAGCCACAGAACACACTTGAAAGTAGTTTGGCTTGTGTATTTTCTTGTTCCAACAAGTAGAGAGCCAATTTCTTTTCAAAAGAGAAAATTCCTTCTACCCCCATCCTGTATCTTGCCTCAAAATAGCACAGAAAAACTCGAAGTCTGTTCTGTATCCCTGCTGTCATTAGGTCAAATACTACCAGAAAGCCTGGTGGGGGGCCCGGGAGATGGCTCAGTGGAATAAACGCTTCCCTGCCAAGTGCAAGGGCCTGAGTTCAATCCCTGGTTCCACCAAAAAAAAAAAAAAAAAAAAAAAAAAAAAAAAAAAAAAAAAAAAAAAAAAAAAAAAAAAAAAAAAAAAAAAAAAAAAAAAAAAAAAAAAAAGAAAAGAAAAGAAAAAAAGAAAGAAAGCGTAGAGGAACAGCACCCATTCTTTTGGCAGTTGCTTGTCACAGCACACACACCTGACACCAAAGATGGGCCCAGACAATGCAGCAGGAACTAATTATATAGAACAACTTTCTCTGAAGTACATAACACAGTGCCTATGCTTTGATAGACACAGTCCTGTGAAGGGTGGACAATGCCCCTGAGAGCCCACTATGGAAGGTCAATACTGCTCCTGATGACAAAGATAGCCCAAGAAATAGGAACTGTGCTGTGCCAGAACAACAGCCACAAAAGGAGCCATGTGCTGAAAACTAATGGGAGATGAGGAAGGGGAGGGCAGAATACGCGGGAATGTGGCATGCGTATCCACTCACAAAGAGGACATTAGAAAATGTCTTGTTTTCCACGAATAACCTCAATAAAGAAGAGTTAACACCTAGTTTAACATCTGACTCATTATACATGGCAAATAAAATATAGCTAGTTCCTAAATGTGCGAGCACAGACGCCCTCACTGCAGCAGCAGCTCGGAGGAGCCCAAACAGAGCCAGTTTGCTATAAGATCATCACATCTAGTTCAGGATGTACTCATTCAGGCCTCCCTCAGGGAACAACCTGGGAGCAATACGAGATGTGCTGTGTGTTCTCTGAAACGTCTTTAACTCACACTCTGCCAGCTGCTCCTTTTGTGGCTCACACTGAGATTCTTTACTTTCAAGGCAGAACGATGGGACTCCCACAAAGCCCAGTTGAAACACTATACTTTTTGAACCCCAATAGCAAATAACAAACATCCCTCGTTGTATATCACAGCCTGACTAAATGAGTTTGAAGCTGGTGACTGTCAAGGTGACAGGTATACACAAGGCATCTAACGGAAATGCTGTTTCTATAAACACTGAGTAGCCATCCGACATCATCTCTGGGGACTGAAGAGTGTGCGCTCACAATGAATTGGGAGTAATCTAGAAACCTTCCGCTGTGTCGGAGTGTGACCATCCATTCTCTTCCTTCATAATTTATACTGCATTTTGACATGGTGCTCAGCAATAAGTAACTGGAAAGTTCTAATTGCTCAGAAATTTAGTTTTACATCTTTACCACCACTCTTCCTATTCTTCAAGAGAGTCCACATTCAACTTCATGTGCAAACCTGAAATGATACCCAGAAGGAGGAGGCAAAGTGGAAAAGGCAGGCAACAGATCTTTCCCTCTGGCAATTGATTATCAGATCATGTTCAAAGTGCAGCATTCATGGTCCAGTGCTGAATACATAAAATGTATGACCATTACAAATTCATCTTTCATTGCAAAGCCATGCTTTTGTAGTGACATATCTTATTGCTGGATTAGGGCTTTCAGCATGATGAAGGGATCTTTCATGTTCTCCTAGATGCAGGTTGGGTATGTCTCTACCTGGCACAGAGCCCCACCACCCTGGAGAGAGAGCTTGCAAAGAACTTGCATCATTCATAGGAGAGTTGCAGCTACTTTTAAAGGGTTAGTGCTTTAGTGGAGGCACCCTCTGCAGGGAAACATGCTGCTTCAGATTGCCACACTCTGCTGAATCTAAAACAAGAGAGCAGCTGATGTCATTTTCTGGAAGAAGTCCAAAGACACAAATCTACTATTGTGAATATTCACCCAATAAACAGTTCAGCAATACCAAAGGCATGGTTTCATATAGGACATGGTACATGCTAGTTACTAGGGAGAGAATATGCATGCTATGTAAATCAGTGATCTGGTGAAACTGCAAATGTATATGGACTTGGAAATTTATGGACTGGCTTTCTGGAGTCTTCTAACTGAAGCTTCAATCTCAATGTGTAAATTGAAGACAGATTTGCATGGATTTTTCAAATCATAAAATTATTAACCAATGCTGCATCGTTAATTTTCAGAACTCAGTCCAAATCTTGCCCTGCCTTTCTGAGCCAAGTTTTGTGCACTGCACATTCCCTAAAATGTCTTTCCACAGTCATCCTTTGACTATTCTTTCCATTTCTCAGTTCCTCTTTATTTAGGGCTTTATATACCCAGTATTACCTATACATGCATTACTCATTTCAATTCCTCAGCGACCAGCCCCATATGAAGCACACAGATGGGAGGCCACGCATTTAAATAATGGGTATGAATGAATGACAAAATGAGCACAGCACATAGCATCATGATTATGTCAGATGCATATGAACACTTTTCACTTACTTCCCACTCTTAGATGCATTCCGGGCCTTTGTGGTTGGAGAGTTGGCACCTGGGTTAGTGTTTGAACCGCGTCTATCCTTACTATACCCATAGAAAGAGCAGAAAAAAATATAGAGAGAGACCACAGAGACAAAAAGAAGTCATTTCATTTTTTTCATTTAAAGTTCTCTCTTTTTCTCTATCTCTCTCTGCCTCTCTTTCTCTCTCTGTCTCTGTCTATTTTTCTCTCTCTCTCTGCCCCACTCTCCCTTCCATGATTTTATCTAACAGTGCTTTTTAAGATAAACACAGTGCTAACTACTCCTCAAGGTCAAAGAAAATTACCTTATGCATTCAAAGCTTGAGTTGATGGATTCAACAAATTATAGCACCACAGCCTAAACCTCAAGGGAAGTTGTAGTGAAAAGAAAAAAGACATGAAAATGACTAGTTTTTAACATAAAATCTCTCATTTCCTGCCATTGGATTTTTGAGTTACAAGTTCAGTTTGGAAGCTGCAGAAGTATACAGGTATATGGATAACAAATATTTTCTAAAGTCTTTCAGAGATACTATCGGATAAATTAATAATTTTTACCTATAGTGTTACATAGTCAGACCGTGAATTCAGATGTTAAGGAGAAGCACCACATGCTTCATGAGTAATTGAATTTAAATCTCCACCTTCAATAACTCCACAGCTTATGTCAAACCTTGGAAACAGTCACAAAATAAATCACAAGGAAGGTGTGCTTAATCTCATCAGGTTAATAAATGTACTCAAATTAATCACCTCAAGGTAAACAAAATAGAATAATTGATTGGAGTCTCCTTGATTACTTTGTTCTATTTCCTTTATCAAACTATTTTATCATTATCTTCAATTCAGCCTCTTTCCTTAAAATTGCTGCTTTACTTCATCTTCAGATTTCCATGGAAACCAATTCAAAGCCTTTCTCTCCACCTGATGATGTGTGGAATTATTTATCCTGACTTCATCAGAAATATTCTTTGTTAGGAATATGTACGTCAGCATAACCTCTTCTGAAAAGTGAAGGTACAGAAGAAAAATGCATATCTTGGCTTTTATGGGACCTTCTGATAGTACAGAATAGTGTTTCAGAAAATGTCAAAGAGTTTTTGGTGTTAATGAATCTTTTAAGTATGTCAGAAATAAGTGTCTGTATGTCACTGTATTTATGTGGGACAGAGTCACAAATGATATTCTACTTTACATCCATCAGCTTCAAATAGCTACACAGACGTGACTAGAATAAGAGATAATTAAGAGTACCTGAGATTGCAAAGATAACAAAGTTGTGTGCTGCAGAGGGCCAGCCAAATGGCAGATGTCACAGTCATGAATCAGTGTCCAGGAGGTTCAAAGCAGGCCCTTGAATTGGGCAACAAGGTGGGATCCAATCCTGATGCTCAGTGGGTGGCAATGGAGAGAGTGGCTGCACGTTCTGTCTCCCAGGAGGTGTGGGAAGTCACAGGATGAAGTTTAAGGATTGCTCCAGGCTGGAAACCATTTCTCTGTGCTGCTCACTCTCACCAACACATGGCTACACACTGAATGGTGACTGAAGAACCTACTCAGTGGTGCCCCTACCCATCTAAGAGCTGGGAAAATCCTCGATATACTTCCCATCCAGAACCAAGCTCACAAATTAGCCTACAATACTAAACAACTCAGCAAGTTTCTCAGAATTGTCTCTTCCAGAAGTCGGAGGTACAGTTTAAGCAAAGGAAGCATTATACTATGTGTCATGAGCTACAATTGGTCTCAACATCCTCACTTCCACAGCCTGGTCATAAGTCACTGAGAATTCCTGGTTCTAGCTCTGCAATCAAACAGCAAGCAGTGGGATACTTCTCTGGAAGCATTCGGCAATAAGGGATCTCTTGATGTGTCACCTGCATACTGCTGATCTCAGAGTAGGTGGTCATCTTGATCCTCTTGAGGTTCTAAGCCCAGGCATCTCTATTCTTTTGCATAAAAGAATGTCATTCATATGGCTAACTTCTCACATCTGTGCCTAGGGCTAGAGGGTCCTCTATAATCTATATTACAATTGACCCTGTTCAATTCAACTCAAGGTATAGCAGGATGTGAAGGGAAATGTCAGCTGCTCCTGACAGCCTTGTTATTGTTACCTGCTGCTCTGGAGTCCTGAAATAGAATAATAGAAATAGAAATAAGAATCCTTCTGACCTATTGCCAAATCCTGCACATACAGATCTGAAGGGAATAAACAGAAATATTTCATAGATAAATCAAACAGGAAAGGTATAGCACCAAGACTTGGGGAGAGGGTAATCAAATAAATCAAAATGTTTCTTCTGTGAAAATAACAGATTCATTCACAGAAGAGAAATGAATGTATCTGAAAGGGCAGGAAGTAGGAGAACTTATGATGGCTTGGATCACAGGAGCTTAATTTTGAAGAGCTACTAAGGACTGCTATACACAACAAAAGTCTGCCAGACATTGACAGAAAGAAGTCATCATTCCTGCTCCGAAGATCCAGGATAAGTAAAAAAGCATGGACAAGATGGTATCAATCCCAAACCTTGAGACTGAAAGAGATCTAGAGTAGTGAACTCAAAGACCTTGAGTTTTCCAGAACTCAGAAGAAAAAGAGAAAATACTTCAGCTGCAGACTACTGGGAGCCTCAAAGATCTGGAAAGATATGGGTCAAGGACCTAAAGATTAAGATCCCACCAAAACTCCTGGCCACTGAAACATCCAGAAGTACCAGGGATTTACAAGAATAAATCCTGCCTGTTTTTAAAAATATATGTAAAATAATTTGAGGGATATGAGATTGGGGCTGGACTGCTGTGAATAAGAGCTGGTTCCTAATCTAAGTATCTAAACCAGATGGCCCCACTGCCACTCTTTTGATCTGTCTGTTTCTGGATCACTTGTCAGCCCTCTTCACTTTCATCTCTTTGACACGTCATCTCAAAAGCTGTGGCTAAAATCCCAGAAGGTCCAGATCCAGGGTTCTTCTGCTGTGCTTTAGTAGCTGGCCTCTTAGAAGGCTAAGCAAGCATCTCTCCTTACTCAGGTAACCCATAACCAAGCTTCATCAAAGGTTTGGGAAAACCATGCCAGGTGTGTTTCTAGTAGGGCAAATTAGTGAGCACCAGGCCTCCTCAGTGTCCACCTGGTAGCTGTCCTCTTATGTATCAAGTAAACCTTTTCCACAAGCCCCATACCTGTTGCCAAGACAACTTAAGTGAAAAAAAAAAGTCCTGCAGTATTATGTCCGCTGCATCTATGTAGGAAAACTGGCAAAATCACTTCTTTAGCAATTTCAAAGTGTGTCTGATTGAATAAGTTGATGCTGAATTGGTATGCAATGCACTTAAACCAAAATGAAAGTCAGATCCTCTCCTTTCTGGAGTTTTCTCTTTGCTCAGAGAGGCACTTGTGGGAGAGGAAGCTAGTGGTTTAAAACACATTCATTTCATTTTCTTGATGGGTAGCATACTGAAATATCTGTATATTACATAGTACACTTTAAGCTCTTTTTGGAATTAATTCAGGTCTAAGAAAAATAATTGTATGGCTGGCCAAATAGCTCAGTGGATCAAAGCACCTACAAGCAGGTGCGGGGGCCTGGCATTCAATTCCCGGGCCTGCTGTGCCAGCACCACCTCCGCAGCACTCTGAGACGATGATTGAGACTGGGTGTGGGTGGTGTGCGCCTGTAATCCCAGCTCTTGGGAGGCTGTAAACAGGCAGATCACTATGAGTCCAATCTAGTAGTGAGACCCTGAATACCCTGTAGATCCTTTCCTAAAATTTAAAAAAAAAATAATTGTGCTGCTTTTGCTACAAGAGTACTAAAAATCTAAAAATTAATTTTCATAGTCCTAAGAAATTGAAAGTATATTTCAGAAGATAAGGGTAGGTTATGATATTTATTGTCTACTTATTATTTCCTAGTGCTTAGCATGAATTACCTGTGCATTTTATAGTTTATCTGTCTCTCCAGCTAGCTTTTAAGCTGATGCTTGCTATGATTTGAATATGGTTTGTTCTACCCAAAACACATGCTGAGGCTTGGCCTCCAGAACAGGGGTGTTTAGAGGTGGTAGGGCCTTGAGGAGGCATTTGGATTACAGGGATGGAGCCAGCATTAATAGATTGATTCCATCCTGGGGTTGGATTTCTTACTGCAAGAGCAGGTTGCTATAATATGAGCCTGACTCCATCCTTTTCTCAAACACATGAGCCCTCTTCTGCACATGCCCATTTGCCACTCTCACAAGTACCCTCACTACAGTGGTGACCTGGTTCAGATACTTTAATTTGTGAACAATTTGATTCACAAACAGAAGCATTTGGCAAAACTTTGTTTTTGTTTGGAACTCTGTTTTGAGGGGCAAACATGACTGCAGCCATCTTTCCCACACAAACATAAACATCGCCATCATTTCTAGAGTTGAAAATGAATTAAGTTTGTGAATCAAGGTGCTGTTCTGTATCATGCCATCTGTTTCATTAGGTCAACATGAGGTTCTCCCTAATTGCGTATAACTTACTGTCCTTAAATATCCCTGCCATATACAACCAGGAGTTGAATAAACCTCTTTTCTCTATGGCATTCCATTGTAACAACAAAAACAAAGAAATAAATCAAAAGACTTCATTCAGGCCCAGTGCTAGAGTGCCATGATCAATTGTCAATCACTGGCAACAATGTTATGGAGGAAGCGGTGACACACAAGACATCTCTTCTCCAACACTGAAACAGAAGGATGTAGAAGAACTTGATTCTAGTTATTGATGTGGATTATAAAGATACCATAAGTTTAAAATAATTCCCAAGATGCTTGTTTAGAATGTTGGATAGTGCCTCTGAATAACAGCAAAATAACTATATCTTGCAACTATATAGCTCTTTATATTTTCTCATACATGTTTTCATATGCAATAACTGGCATGAAACCCAAGCTATTGTTAAGGGATTGTCTCAAGTCTATCTGGGGAAAGGTGTGGCTACTGTTTGCTCCCCAGAGATGACTCAAAGCTTGTGAATGCTTCCGTCCTGAGAAAATGCTCCAAAAATACACAGACATGGACCAGACATGATGAGACGTGCCTGTAATACCAGCACCATGGGAATCCAAGGCAAGAGAATCTCAAGTGTAAGCTCAGCACAGGCAACTAACCAAGACTTTATCTCAAAATTAAAAAGGAGCTGGAGGAAGATGTAATTTAGTGCAAAAGTCCTCGGTTCAATCCCTAGCACCACAAATACATGAAAGAAAGAATACATTAACTCTATGGGGATAGAAACTCATCTACTCTGCTTCCCCACTAGGTGCGTGAGTCCCTTTTACAACCCATCCACCAAATGATAATCTTTTGAAAGGCTTTTAAATCATGACTGCATCCCCATGAAAGCCTACTTTTCTTGTTTGCAAGAGGCTCACACTTCTGAAGTATTTTGCCCTCCTTCTGTTACTGAGCAAGACAGCTCTTCAAATATTGATTTCCTTTAATTAAAGCTGATGAGGCTTCTGTATTTCATTTTTTCTGTCTTGTTAGGCTATGTCCTGAGTGGTTTTCCTTCTTTGCTTGAAACTTTTCCATTTTCATTTCTTTTACCTGAAGTGTCTAAATTAGAGTCCATGGTCCTTTAAGTGTCCTGTGCTCATTAACTGTGTTTCTGCTAACCACCCAGCAAAAGAAGTTTGGATCACAAAGATGGACTTTCATTTATCTTCTCCCCACAGTTTTCCTCTTCTTAATGGGCAGCAATGAATGAGGGTTTTAGGGTAGAAAGGAAAATTCTCATCTTTGTTGCTATGAAGCCTAATGTAACTTTGATCTCTTAGAAACAACTTCATAAGCCCAGCACATTTATTCAGGAATACTGAGTTCTAATCCTGATGACCAGCAAGGCTTCTGACTTCTGTTGCTGTTTAAGGATTGTCATCGAAGCCCGAGGCAGTGAAACTGATAAGGTAAACTCTTCACAAAGAAGCTCAGAGCCCCTTTGTAATTGCAAAGTCTCCAGGAGAGGCAGCCAGGGCATGCACATTATCTTGCCCTCTCCCCATCCATTAACTTTTCACTCTAACAGTTCACCACAGGGCATCAGAGCCTGGATCAATGAACTCATTGATTATTGTTGCCATATTGCTCTCTTCACCTCTTGACATAAGCTGTTTCTGCCTGGAGAGTGGTGGTCATGTCTCTGAATGCCTCACTAGGGTCAGAAGATAATATAAATCAGTTTCAAAGTTATGTTATTTTCTAATTTAAATTGCCTAATCACTTGTAGCTTTACCAGCACTGTAGATTCTGGTTACAGACTATCAGAGGCCAGTGGAACAACCATATCTTACAGCTCTAAGTGCTGCATTCACTCTAGCTCTGGGTTCCTCCATCAGGTGTGTGTGTGGGTAATAGCAAAATTCAGAGTTCTGCAATTGGAGGGTTTGGAGAAACTGAGATTCCAAATCTGAAAGGAACCTAGACTGAATGGCTCTTATGGAGGTGGGAAGAGAGAAACCATGTCAAGCATATAAAAAATTAATACAATTTGGGGATTCACTACATCTGGTAAATGACAATAAAGTGCAGATAACAGCTGCTAAAACTGTTTGGAAGCTGAATGAGCAAGACACAAATTTACTCTGCTAGTAAATGAGATAGATTTGTTGGGAGGAGGGTCAGGGCCAGAGAAGAAGATAAGAGGTTTGGTGGAGCGTATCACACTGAGGTATCAATGGCCAATGTTCATCAGGCAATTAGAGAGCTGATACTGGAATCCAAGCAGTAAAGCAAGGTCATATAGATAGTTCTTGCTCCACAATGGTACTGCAAGCTATGAGACACCCTGGAAGGTCTGATGGGACAGTGATCCACTGTGATTGGTGAGAGAATGCATTCACAGGCATCCTATGCCAGAATCTGTTCAGTTCCACACCAGTTTATGAGGTTTGCAAGCATAACACGGAGTTGTATACCTGGGGTCCAAGTGAAAAAGTCTGAGCCAGTGAATTTAGTATGACAATCATTACTAACGTTAATGGGGGAAGGACCTTGATCCTTGTGCAGGTCAGGGTTTTATTCATCCTATGCCCATGGTTTACCTCTCCCTGTTCTCTAGCCCAGCCAGATGGCTTACAGATGGATGGCAAGGTTGGCAGGATGCAGGGAGGTGGGTGGAAATCATTGTGAAACCCTTCTCACAGCAGAAACGTCTCCAAGTCACACTCCACTAGTACCACTGCCTTGGTGTAGGGAGGACATTCTAGCCTAGGAGCAATTTTAAACTTTAAACCCGGGTTTTGCTTAAAGTTTGCATCTTTCCTTTTTTTTTTTTTTTATTGTTCTTACAAAAGACTAGCCAAAGGTTGGGCAATATGCTAAGAAAATGAATTTTCCTTTGTTTTGTTTTACACAAATCCCTTTCCTTTCCCTGTTTTCAGTCTCTGCATTGTTTCATAAACTAGCACCCCGAGCTACCCTGCCTTAGGATCACGAGTGGTATAAGGATACCACAGTTTAGTAATATCACGAAACTTTGGTGTGGGGACAACTTAGGTAGAAGCAAATGAAGGGTTTTTCACTTGATAACCGAAAGTATTATCAGGTTTCCTGAGCTGAGTTCACTGGGCATTTTGTAGGGGCCTATGGATATTAGTTTCCTAAATTGAGATAAGCTTTAGTCTTAAGCCCTGGCTCAGAAAATTACTGGTTGACTCATTTAGCCTCCATAGGTTTCACTTTCCTTGCTTGAGTCCTTCTTAGGGCCATCACAAAGTTTTGAAAATCACAGAGCCTTAACCAACTTATTGACTCAGAAAACATCCAATGTTTGTTGACTACATGCCCTTTCTCGGGTTGGGCTGTGGAAATACAATCATGAGTGTCACAGGGTTCTTGCCTGCATGGCCCCAAAGGTGAGTAAGAACAGACAAGCTTGTTAAATAGGTACTTAACAACAAAATGTATCAAGTGGAATAAACAAGTGTGAAAACAAACGAGGGAAATGAAAGAGAAAATACCCTCCTATGCTTGTGGGACTCAGGTAAAGCAACAGTAGAGCTGAGTTACCATTGTGAAAATTAATTTTTGCTTTTGTTAAGGAATCATAGTTCTGAAGTTAAACCCTAGATTATGAGGATTTTCACAAAATGGAACAAAAACATGCCTGTTGTTGATTTGGCAGTTAGCTCCCAAGGAAACACTTGATAACCTGGAGCCCAGTTTAAATGCATATGATGAGGTCCCACCCGTGAGCTTCTGGTTCAGGATGTAAGGGTTGGTGCCTGAGAGTGTGTGCTTCAAAAAGTTCCCAGGTGACAATGCGATGTCTGCAGCTTCACAGACTACACTCTTGTGCAAGAAGCAGGAAACAGCCACTTTGGTGGAAACTCACTGTCCCTGCTTGCCAGCAGATAGAATCAGGATCTGCAGGATAGAGGGTTCCCACTGCACAACTTTGGAGGCAGCAGAGCACGTGATGCATAGGGCTGTTGCCATCCATCCTGGGAGAAGCTCCTCTTTCCCAAGGAAGTGGCAATTACTGCAAATACCACAGAGCACAGTGCTGAGGCAAGATTACATGTGACAAGCATTAATTGAGCCTGCAGTTATATTTACTGAAAACGATCTGGCATAATTAAAAATACACAATCGGAGCCTCGTTGGTGAACATTATACATTAGGGAGTCCCTAGAGGAGGCCAAAGAAGTCTCAGTGAACTTTTTAGGAAAAGCCAAAAGAGCCAACTGCTTTAGCAAGAATTAGCATACAAAGAAAAAAGAAAAACAAGTTAGTCTATTTATGTGGACTTGAGATTCTGATTTTACATTACAGAGCAATATCAACAATATCAACAAAGGGTGTTGAAAGAGATGCTCACTTCCTTGTTCCTGATGAATTAGCACTTTGTTTTTACTTTATACAAAATATGCTCTTAGAGGATTTTCAAGAATAGTCACTCTACCTGCATATTATATATAAACTTCTTTTAGGACAAGGGTAAATAGTATTTATCTCTGTTCACAAGAAACTTATAACCTTTGTCACATGGAAGAGTTTTACTATCTATTGATTGACCACCATGTCTGATAAATTTGGCTTTGAATTGTTGAATTGAACAAGCTGGCCAGCATATTAGATTAGAAGCTTATTATAGATTCATGCGGCTTTTTTTGTTGTTGTTCAAATCAATTATTTCAGATCATACTGTATGGCTAAATTTGTGACAGCCTATTGCAGCAGCATTTTTGAGCCTCAGTGTCCACTATGAGACTTGTGCAGAATAAAGCCAGAGAGAATCAAGACATTTAGAGATGAATATTGGCAAACTAACTGCAGGCAGCTTTGGAGTTGTGGAAAACCTGGAATTTGGCAGAACTAACTTCCTCTTCCATCTTACACTACCTGGAGGATTTTGGACAAGGTGGGGCATCAATGCAGGATTGTTCCTACCTAAGACATCTGATATTGACTCTAGGGCTTCCGGATCCAGTTCTACAGTTACACATTAGTAGCTAAAGCCAAGAGCATTCAAATACCTGCTTGGTGCTGAAGTTGTCATATTAAGAGCTTTCTAAGAGTACAAATGTACCCAGGATTTAAAAGATGTTTTGGCTCCTTAGAAATCAAGTGGAAGGGCTATATCAACAAGATGTTGAAAATGCTTTCTGGGGTAGAAAGAAAAGAAACATGGGCCTCTTAACAGCACTGAGCTTTTCAACCACTTCTTACAATCTTCATGTATGTGAAAACGGACAGGTAAATTTGAAAATACTTTCACCTTTAAACTGCTCAGATGTCACACATCTGTTTTGGAAATGTAATCTATTCTATGGTAATCTACTTATAATTTCCTTTTCCTAATGCAGTCAAATAATCAGCATCTTTTTGTTGTATTACATCTTGGGTATGTATGTAGTTGCCTTGTTTGTTTTTGATTACTGTACTTTTCTGGTTGAACTGTTTTTCAAGAGAGGTTTATTTTTTTATTTTTGGTGCTGAGGACTGAATCCAGGGCTTCCAGCTTGGTAGGCAAGCATCTTACCGCTGAGCCAAATCCCCAGCCCCTGTTGTATTACATCTTGGAAAACTGAGCAATATTTCAGTATAAGTACTTACAGGAGACTAAAATCTGATAATTCATAAAAATAAAAAAAAATATTATCTTGCTCCTTGTCACTCACTAATCCCTGTGAAATGGTAGGCACTGTACAAGAATATCCATATACTTCTGTTTATATACATGAATTCTTACTATCAATCTAGTCAAACTGAAGACAGCTGAGTCAAAGTGTGAAGTTCTTTATTGGATACATTCCAACCCAGACAACAGAAAAACTCAATAAAAACATGAAACTGAGAAGAATCTTTCTAGACATGAAAATAATGTCCATAGTGGACAAGGGACATATCCAAGGGAAATAAATAAGGATGCAGCATTGTCTTAATATTAGAACTTGACTGACACATAGAAAACAAGGCCATAGTCCTCGAGGAATAAAAATCAAGGCAGAAAGGCTTGAGACCAAAGATAATGTAACACAAACAAAATTTGGCTGCACTTGCCAATATGAGTAAAGCAATAAGGTTAGGTAGCTTGTTTTTGAAGAGGAGGAAGAAAGGAGATTAAACATTTGCTTTTCTGCTATGTTGAGTCTCCATGTGGGACCTCAGGCAATATGTTTGGTTGTCAACTGGATATATGAATGCAGAACATAGCAGGGTATAGAAACCTAAGCTAAGGAGTGGTCTTCAGAGACTTGGAGATTCGGAGTAGCTGCAAAACTCATAGAAGAAGAAATTACACAAAAGGAGTGTGCAGAGTGAGAAGAGACTAGCCAAGAAAGATGCCTAAAAAGGACAGGCTACAGAGGGGAAAGCAAGCTTATCCAAGCCAAAGAAGATAGTGTACATGAGAAAAAGCTTACTCCAATCATAAGTAACACATTTGCTGACTGTAAGAGTTTTGTGTCATGGGCTTCTATTTAATTTAATTAATTAATTTACTATCTAATTAAAGTCTTCAAACCTATTCCAACCAAGTCTTCACCCATTTCTTTGTAGAGAGAACTTAAATCACAGTGCAAGATCTCATTGAGAACACTTTTTGCCTTAAATAAAATGGAGAAATGGAGAGAGAAAACTGCAGTGATAAAAATTCAAAAGGTAGAAGCAAAGCTTATCACTGAAGTCTAAAGTATAGATGGAGTAAAGATCAAGGTCCTTATAGAGAATGGGCCAGCTGGAAGCAGATGCTACTGTGGACCATAGTAGTATCATGTCTCTCAATCTTTGTGACATGGTGACTGTGAAGGAATGCCAACGATGCTAGATAATATTAAACCACATTTAGACTCCTCTCAATGAGGATTATGGGTCCAAACACTACAACTCCCAAAGGAATTACTAATGTGATTTTGATAATTCTTTCAGATGAATCACAGAGAAGGATTCTATGTGAGATAGGCATGTAACATGAACTGTGAGGGATAAAGTACACTGATGCTCAGGAATTTCAGTCAGTCCTCTTCCTAGGGGAAGTGCCCCAGACCTCATCTCAAAGAGGAGGGCCCTGGCTTACTACAGAAGTTTCCTACCAGAAAAAGCAGTATTGCCCTTACAGGGAAATACGATGGTATTTATCTCAGGGAAACCAAGTACTGAGAGGAGAAGCGTCCAGCAAGCTGCCCAAAAGGGATATAAATAATTCTTCATGGATTGGGAGCAAAACATTGGATTTTATTTTTATTTTTATTTTTTGTAAAATGGACTTTAAGTCATAAGCATTCCTCTACACAGATTACAAGCACACTGAAAGGGAAACAATACCTTTTATAATAGCACCTCAAAAATGAAATAACTTGGGATTCACTTAACCAAGGAAGTCAAAGATCTTTTCACGGAAAATTACAACACCCTAAGAAAAGAGATTATAAAGGATTTCAGAAAATGGATATTCCATGCTCCTCGATAGGAAGAACCAACATCGTGAAGATGGCCATACTCCCAAAATTGCTGTACAGATTTAATGCAATCCCTATCAAACTGCCACCAGCATACCTCCCAGACATAGAGAAATCAATCCTAAAATTTATTAGGAACCACAAACGACCTAGAATAGCAAAGACAATCTTGGCCAATAAAGACAAGGCAGGAGGCATCACAATTCCTGACTTGAAATTATACTACAAATCCACATTGATAAAATCAACATGGTATTGGCAACAAAATAGACCCGAGGATCAGTGGAATAGATTAGAAGATGCAGAGGCATCTACGACCACACTCAGCCATCTGATCTTCGACAAAGGGGCTAAACAAGTTCACTGTAAGAAAGGTAGCCTCTTTAACAAATAGTGCTGGAAATCATGGCTTTGTACATGCCGAAAATTAAAACTTGACCCAGCTCTATCACCATGCACTAAGTTAAACTAAAATGGATTAAAGATCTAAACATTGAAACAGAAACACTCAATCTCCTGGAAGAGAAAATAGCAGGAACTCTTGAAGACATAGGGGTAGGTAAAGAGTTCATGAACAAACATATATTCGCACAGGAAGCACTTGAAAGAATCAACAACTGGGATCAACTCTTCTTAAGGAGCTTCTGCATATCAAAAGAAATTGTCAACGGAGTGAAAAGACAACACACAAATTTTTGAAAAAATCCTAAATAATAAGCAATCAGACATAGGTCTACTGTCTAGAACATATAAAGAATGAGGATATAACAGGGCCCTCAAATTTAAAGACCCAATTCAGAAATGGGTATCTGAGATGAATACTCACTTCTCAGAGGACGAAATTAAAGAAGCGAATAAATATATGAAAAAATGCTCCACATCGCTAGTCATCCGTAAAATTCAAATAAAACAACATTGAGATACCATCTCATTCCAGAAAGAATGGCTATCATAAGGAAATTAACCAACAACAAATGTTGGAGAGGTTGTGGGGAAAAGGGAACACTTCTCCACTGCTGGTGGGAATGTAGACTGGTACAACCATTGTGGAGGTCAGTGTGGAGACTCCTCAAAAGACTAGCACTAGAAATCCCATTCAAGCCTGCTATCCCCCAACTGGGAATTTTCCCAATGGATCTGAAAACATTGCATCATAGTGATATATGTATACCTATGTTTATAGCAGCGCAAATGTGAAAGCAAAATCTTGGAAACCACCAAGATGTCCATCACATGAGGAATGGTTGAAAATGATGTGGGATTTCTATATAATGGAGTATTACTCAGCTGTTAAGAATGCTAAATTCGAAGCATTTATACTGAAATGGATGCCAGTTGAACATATACTCATGAATGAAATAAACCAGACACACATGTGTAAATATCATATAGTCTCCCTAGTATAACAAGCGAAAAGCAGAAATACAAATGGAAACATACAGCAACTAAAATCAATTGAGTCTGATAAGGCTAACTCAATGGCAGATGCTGCAGGATACTAATCTTCTTTTCTTCTGGATGGTTAACAACCTAAGTTCACAGATCAGAATTGGAGAAATAGAAGAGCCACAAGGCCAGCCAACATTTTGGCCCTAGCCTTTCAAGGTCAGCGAAGACTCAGGACATAGGAGAACCTGTACTGCAACATCATGAAACTCAGTTGAGCTCGAAATTTTCTGAACAAGGAGATTATGGAGCCACAGAGGAAAGAGATTGAAGTTCTACAGTGTGCCTGGGGAAAGTCATATAGAGAGGAAACTTTCTCTCAGGCTCTCTCTGAGAGCAAACTGGTCAAGCATTGGCCGTGACTCATCCACATGGATGACTCAGACAAATGATCTACAGAATAAGGTACAGGATTATAAGATAAACCCTGAGGGGACTTCACAAGAAACATAAAATACATGTGTTGGTATATAAGTCTTGTTCTATCTAGGTCTTAACCATACAGCAGAAAACTATAAAAATGGAATATACATCGCGGGGCCGTAATATTAAGTTGAGCTGTAAATGGCTATGGTCGCCAACTTCTTTGGATAACTCACCATTGTTGTGGAATGCTGGACTCTGTTGGATTGTGTTGTTGAGTTCAAGCACCTAAGTTAGTTGAATGACAATGGAGTGCCCATCTTTGACAGGTGTAGACAAAGGAAGGGGTATAGAAATGAAGAATCATGATGTGTGTGTATGGACAGTACAGTTGGGATAGATAACTGTGCTTCTACATAATTCTATGAGAGGCAAGATTTACACTAATGGTGGTTGGACAGGATATTATGTCAGCTTCTAGTACTATGGACAACCACTAGGAAAACATCAAGGTAGAAAGTATTCATTATTGAATCTTAGATGTAATTCAGGTACAAAAAATAAGATACGCAAACAGCTATACTCTATTTACTGATAAGAGACATACAGTGTAATAATGTCTGTAAGTATAATATCATGTATGCACCTTCTGTGATACCAAAACATTATGAAAACAGTTTGCAATATATTAATTTATCAAATCCATCTTGTCAAGGTATCTTAAAACTATCTCATTGATATTTTACTTCAATAAAACAAAAATAAAATAAAAAATAAAAATGGACTTTAAAAAGCTATCAATGCTTATCTTGTGATTCTTAATCATTATTGATTATTGTGGACTCTTCTACTCTATGCTAATTATGTTTCTTTCATTTGTCAGTGCAATATATTAATTGATTAATTAATCTTTTATATTTATTACAGGGTCTCTCTACAGATTGGATTCATAGTGATTTTCCTGTTTTCAGCCTCCCAAACACTGAGATTACAGGCACTGGCCACCATGGTGTCTCAATTGTTATCTCAGCCTGCCCTGGGTGTGGGGCTTGCACAGCAGCCAGAGATCGAACCTCTGACCTTTTTGTCTGGGTAAGAAGGTGGTTTAATCCAATGAGCTATCTGGTCAACCCCACAGCACTATATTAAAGTTAATTTCAACATTCTCAGCTTGTCTAGGACTTGTGCGAGAGCAGTACAATTTTGAAGTTTGAGAAAGTCAAGTCAGGTGAGATAGCACGCTCCTGTAATCCTAGCGTTCAGGAGGCTGAGGAGGAGGACTATCAGATGTTTAAGGTCAGTTTGGGATACATAGTGAATTTACGACCAACCTGAACTACATAGGAAAACTCTGTCTCAAAAAAAAATAAATAAATAAAGGTCTAGAAACTTAAGGTAATAAGGAAGCCCCATAGAAAGATAATCCTTTTAATCTGAAAAAAGTTTAGTTTTTACTTTCTAAGATTTTCCCTTTAGAAACTAGGCTCTCCTTGTCCCCTGTAGGGTACAAGGAGGGTTTTGTTCAAGGGGATACTGTATATCTTTTTTTGTTCACTTGCCAGGGTATCAGAAATCAGCAGACCCTGCCAAGGCATATTATCTAGCTAACTACAGTTCCCAGGAAAGATTAAACTTTCCCTGTTCAAGGCCTTGGACTGCAGGGAGCCAACAACTTGGAAGTATGGGCCCTGACCCATTCAGTCTTTAACACTGATCATAGCACTAAGCCTTTGTTTCCTAAACAGGCTTCCTCTTTTCATGAATAGGTTGTCTCCAAAAATGATCTTATAGGACAGGGTCCGTTTCTCATTCTGTGAAGCAATGGGAATACACTGAGAGTCAAGTAAACCCCCAACTAAAACAGTCCTAAAATCAGTAATTGCTACTGGCTAGCAATCCCACTGGAAGAAGGTTCTGGGGTAAATGGAAATTTCTTTCCTAAAAGTTTTATACAACCATTTCCAGAAATTAAAAGAAAACACAAATAGATGTATGCAGAGGCCATTTTCACACTTTTCTGATGTTGGAGGTATCTAGAAATTATAGTTAAGCTGATGATGCTACACACCTGTAATCCCTGAACTCAGGAAGCTAAAGTAAGAGGATCTCAGTGAGTTCAAGCCCAGCCTGGGGTACATAGTGAGTTCAAGGCCAGAATGATAAGAAGAAAGAAAGAGAGAGGAAATGAAGAGAGAAGAAAAGGGGAGGGGGAGGGGAGAGAGGGAGGAGAAAGGGGAGACAGAAGAGAGGCAAAAAGAAGTGAAGCAAAGAGAAGTAAAAAGATGAGAAGAATAATTATGGTTTAAAAGTAATATAGGAGAAAACATTCCTTCTAGTATGAAAATGAGCGTTGTGACTTACAGAAACTCAGTTTATTCAAAGGAAAGCCAGGTCACAGCTAGGAACATGAGCCAGGGAGAACATAAGCTGACATTAAATCACAGATTAGGCCAGACCAATAGATTTTTTAAATTTATTACCTACTTATTTGAGGTATCTTTTCCTAAAGTACACCTATAACATGATGCTGGGGAACAAAATCTGATAGAAAGATTTTTAAAGGGGAGAAAGAGTCATTCACAAAATATTGCACAGCTGGTTTACTGAAATGGAGTTCTGGAGTTAACTGAGTTTCCTAGCAACCAAGGTCATAAGGGAAACATGCTGGGTAATAGCATTCTCAACTGATAATAAGGAGATGTATCATTTTGTCAGGAAAGTCAAAATTATTCGTGGCACCAAGTCTAGGAAGCATTTATTTTATAGGAGATACAGAAGTATGTCCCATAGGACAATGTCACACATACACAAACACACAGCCTTTTTTAAAAAGTAAAGTGAATTGTGCATACTTTCCATTTAGTAAAGTTCACCTGTGTTTAACCTTTAATAGCGCATTATAAGGTAAACAGTGACAGCTAAGATGCTAAGCTGAGTTTATGTGGTATGAAAGTTGCAATTACAGTCACCTAACCTGATTCTGGGGAAGAGGGTATAAATGTAGAAAAATGAATCTGAACATAGATCCTAAAGTAGACCAATGGTTCCCCCAAAGTACCCTCTCACAGGGTACTGGAAGGATTTCTCCCATTGGGTTATTTTGTGGTGGAGAGTTTGGAGGTTTCCTTGGCAAATGCCTCCCCAGAACAGCTCATCTGCCTTGGCACTTTTATCTGCTGTGTCCATCCCTTTGGAAGCTGGGAAGACTCTGCCAAAAGCTTCAGAAAAGCATACTGCTGATTTCCTCTGGTCCTCTTTCTAATTCTTTGTTTGGGTCTCCTACTACAGAAACTTACTTCAGCACCCATTCTCAGGGCCAGGGAGATGGCTCAGTAGAATAAGTGCTTCCCTGGCAAGCACAAGGGTCTGAGTTCAATCCCTAGTTCCGTAAAAAAAACAAAACAAACAAACAAAAAAAACACCCATTCTCTTTCTTCACCATCTACTGTCACTGTCTGCTATTCTCCATCTCTGCCTCCTACCAGTTCCTCAGGACAGAGCATTGGCAAACCACCTGAATGGCAAATCCAACCATTTAATACACTTTGTAGAATCAGAGGCCATTTTTCTCTGACTTGCCCACAAGTGGCAGGTATAGTAGAAGGAAATAGTTCACTTTCTCCAACGGTATATTTGCCTACAGTCAAAGACAATTCCAAAAAAGGGGATCAGAGTAAACAAAGACCCTCCATCTTTTAAGACCTTTGCAAATTAAAACCCACATTAATTAATTCTCTTGTCTTTTAAATGTTCCTGGATTAAATATACTGGGACAGTTTTTCATTCTGGCCCAGGTTGTCACAAGCTCAATAATTCACTTAGGGAATGTTGGCCTCATGTCTCTCTCTTCCACGCCCTCAGTCTAAGGAGTGAAAAGAAATAACTCATTAGCAAGTAAGCAGTATTAATTAGACTTTTGTAAATTTATACAAGTTACAGATGCTAACTCCATTCCAGATTGTTGGAAAGAGTACCATGCTCAGTTACTTGGCAAAGGAGGAATCAACGTAGGTGGTGCAACAAAGTCTTGAAAGAGATCTTTAGCAGGCATACTGGGCATATATTACACCCAGTGCATGCCAGTCCTCTCCAAGTTGTCACTTGCACAGGTTGTACACAGATTCCAAGGATACTACTGGGATTCACATTCCAAAACCCATCCCTGGAACTGTCTTCTCACACAGATATGAGACACACAAGAAATGTCATTCATGACTGTGGGCACACCTCACTTTTGGTCTGAACCATAGGATACAGCTTAATCATCCAATTAGGATATCATAAATACCTCCTGTTGACATTTGCTTGATGCCACAAATCCACTTCACTCCCAAAGGACAATAACTCCTAATTCCAAAAAGTCAAGAGAACAAGGTATAGATGTGAAATGTACCAACCAGTGCAGCAATGTGGCCAGCTATCATTTCCATAATATTTTTAAAAAATAAATTTGGCTTAATCTTTTATCTAGTAGGGTGCTGCTGCATAGCTTTTCCTTTGATGAGAAATTAATCCTAATATCAATATTCCTGGATAACTTTTCCTGAGCTTTCTTAGCAGATATAGGTAAAAGTAACCAGGTACTAAGCCAAAATGCCCCTCTTCCCACTATGGTCTCTCATCCATTTCTCTAATGGAAAGACTTCTGCTGACAAGTATGGAAGCAGATTTATACATCAACACTGTCAAAAGGTCTATTGAATATAATGCTATTTGATAGCACATTAACTATCTTAATCAGTGTCAGGCAACAACCAGAAAAACACAGAAGTTGGAAGACTAACATAGCTTTAGAATGCCAAATAAAAAGGAAATCATTATTTTCACTAATTAAATATTTGGCTTGTTGATGTGCTCCTGGGTTAAGATAACAGGGTTGATTTTTCATCCATGTCTAGGTTGACACAGACCCAGTAATTCATTCTGGAACTCTGACATCACTCTTTTTGCCTGTGCTCCTCCTTGGAGTCAAGATGAGTGTCTCATTAAGGAATGAGAGGTATTAATTAGACTTTTGTAAATAGCAACTGTGTTCGGTACTAGCTCCTGATTTTATCCAGACTGTTGAGACAAATGCCATATGGAGAGTTAAGAAGCTGGGGTTCTGGTCCTGCGCCATCACACCAGTTCTCCATTTTATTGGTATGCCTTGATGCACACAAGTGAGAAAGAGCAAATCTACAATCTTACCACTTGATTTCAAGAATCATAGCAATGATAAAGGGAAAATGGCAGAGTATACTGAGTTAATTATTTCATAATTAAAATGTAGGAAAAGTTTAGGATTTATACTCCTTACAGCAGTATAAGCCTTAAGGTATAAGCTCACAACTCTGATCTATTGTTGCTTCAACAACAACCCACTTTCCACCTGCTTTGAGCAAAGTGCTAGTGATACAGAGATACCTTTAAGAAAGTGTTCTCTCCACTCAAATAACTGAGTTGTATCACTGGATTATAAGATCCTCAAATGAGCCCTCTTCTGCACCCTTTGATGTTGGATCATAGCAGGTATAGAGAAACTGAGGGAATAAAGACTTTCTATCTAGTCTAGTTTTATGCATCTCTTATGGACTAACAGAAGTCCTCTATTGTGTTCATTACATTCCTGGAGTTTCCTTCTCCCCTACCCTTAGGCTTCTTTTCCCTGCTACCTGGATGTGCTGGATGCCCTCTAATTGTAACCACATTTTGGGGGGCTGTCTGGAGTGGAATTGAGTATGGGTCCCTTAGGGAACAGTGTAATAAAGGAAGAGATGAGGGGTTTTGATGGACCTTTGCAAGGTACTTTCTCTTGGGAAAAAGCAGTATAGTCAAAAAGAAAAGTTGAAGAACCAGGGATCATTTGGCTGGGTGTCTAAGTTCTGCTGTGATAAAGCAGCAGCCTCATTACCTTATTCTGCTGCTTGGCTTTAATGAAGTCACTTGCTGAATGGGCAAGTGCACCTAGAGGCAATGTGAACATTCTGGCCCCTAGAAGGCCACTCTTTCAGCTATTAGTGGGAGAAAGGGAGAATCAATAGAGTGTGGTGGCTGACAGATCAATACTTCTCCGAATGAATTTCATCATAAATGACACTCCCTTGGGAGAAAGAAGGGCTGCTAGAATCATGCAACATTATCAGCTACATGACAGTTTCGGCAAAATTCAGGTGAAATATCTGAAATTCAGGCCAGTAGCCAGGCAAGAAGGCACAATGTGAGCGCCACCAGCCACCACCTGTGCAAACAGAAGATACACATCAACATTTCAGATATGTTCACACAGACCTTTACTCAAGCAACTGGACACATTGGAAGTTAACTGTTTTGATTTTGGAGAAATCTCCTGCAATGCAAGTTCCAGCTGCTTCTGATGACTTTAGCAGAGCAGAATAGCTAGGGGATCAGAATGGGGAAAAAACTCTTCTAGAATTCCCCAAGAGCAAAATACAATGGAGTTCTAGAAGCCCATGGGAAACAGCAAGATCTCTAGAATAAAGGAAAATGCTAATGTAAGGCCAAAGCTATCCATTCAAAATATAAGAATCCAATGGGAACAATATAAAATACAATTCTCTTTGAAGTAATCTAGTTTAAATTGTTAATGACTGAGATATGCAGCCAAAAGCCCCTTGGTCCTTTTAGGTACCTGAATAAATCTCAATTAGGCACAGAATTCATCCTTTTCTCTTCACTCTAAGCTGCAGCTAATACAAGTATTTAGTAAAGATGTAGAAAGTAGAAAATGCGGCCTTAATTGTTTTGGTTTCCATGTCAACTAATCAATGCAACATGTGCCTTTAAGCTGCATCAGACAGGATCCATACATTGAGGATCCTAAGGCGCAAAATGTGTTATTTGTGGTCTTCCAGTGTTGATTCTCTTCTCACCCTCTTCATTTGTTTCCTAGGCATCTCTCTCAAGCCAGGATCAAGTCTTCTTCATGCTTGGTAAAGAGATTCATGGGAAAGCTTTAGGTGAGCAAATAATTCCTGCTTGAATTCCATTATTCAAAAATATCTTTGAAAGTCAAGCATGGTGCCACACAACTGTAATCACAGTACTCTAGGGAGGCTGAGGCAGGAGGATAGCAAGTTTATATCTGAAAATATAAAATTAAAATTCTGGACTGGGGGTGTAGCTCAGTGTGAAGGTCTTGGGCTCAGTCCCCAATATAGTATCAGTGAGAACAAAGTTACTGAATGTAGCAAAAGTCTTACTAGAGTATATTAGAAATTAGAATCTACAGCTTTCTTAAAAATAAAATTTCCAGTTTAAACAATCAGGTGTTAGCTATAGATAGCCAATACAAGATGCATCTTGAAACAGCCTGCATACTCCAAATTGCTTGCTTCTGGTTATATGACTATGGTTGTTACAAAGGGTGACAGGTAAAATTTCCCCTAATCTCATTAGAAATTACTAGGAAAATTTAATATTAAATTTTAGAAAATGTAACTATTTTGATGTCACTCTATGGACTATAATTGATGGCTAGACTATAAGCATAAGATTGCACTTTTTTTTTGGTGGAACTAGGTGTTGAATTCAGGCCCTTGTGCTTGCCAGGACAGCACTTAATCTACTGAGCTATTGCCCCAGCCCCAAGATTGCACTTTTTAAAAAGTGCATTCTGAAAGTATGGTAGTTAAAAGTACAATTAATTGAATTATACTGATCCAGCATCTAGCAGTCTCTAAATCTCCCTCATGTAAAGATGTGGGCCTCAGAGAAACTTGCTTTTTTGTTTTGTTTTGTTTTTAACTCTTTCAGATCATGGTGCTACTTTAACTGAAAGCATAGGTTGACAAGCTTTTTTCACAGAAAAAACTGGACAACACACATATTCTGATTTTTAGACCCTACTGTGATAGCCTAAATGTAGCCACAGGGAACATGCAACTTAATGTATGGCTGTGTGCCAACAAATTATTTTTATAGACACTGTACATCGTGCATAATTTTCAAGTGTCACAACACAGTGCTCTTTAATTTTTTATTCATTTGAAAATGAAAAAAAAAAAACTATTCTCACCTCCCAGGCCATACCAAAAGAAAAATTCTGTAGTAGGGCTGGGGCATGCGTAGCTCAGTAGCAGAACTTTTGTGGAGCATGTACAGGCCCTGGGTTCAGTTGTCAGTAATGCAGCAAGAGAGAGAGAAAAGGGAAGGAGAAATACGCAACAGAGTGGATTTTGCCAGGGTAATAATTAGTAACTCCTCCTCCCATAAAACCTTTATTAATAACCTCCCCAGAAACGGGTTATTCAGTTTCACCAGCTACTCCCTTTGAAAGCATAAAACGACTGATGCTCTGGAAGATTTAGATACTGTATGTCAAAAGAGCAGTCATTTAAGAATTAGAAAAAAGAGACCTAACTTTCATTAACTCCTTATATAATAACTTATTCCTTTTCTTCTCTATACCTTGTTCCATTAACCTCCTTTTTTCTGTTATTTATTTTTTTCCAGTAACTGGTTTATTTTTAGTGTTCTTATAATCTAAAGGATGTATCTGGAAATCAATTATCAGCATTTATTCCTGACCTACAATTCTTCACTCACTTGCCTCCTAGATTTTTTCATTGTACCTAATTTAATTCCATTCTAATTCTGGGCTAATTTCTTCATACATGGGAAATATTTTAATGGTTTTATTCACAAATTCTTCAGGAAATGATAAATAAGTAAAATAAAACTCACCTCAGTTCTCCTTAGAAAAGGAAATGATACTCCTTTTCAGCTATGGGATTCTAGGCAACAACACACTATCATCGAAAAATGTCAGCAGTAGTCACTGAAGACCGTGGCAGTTACACTCAGGATGCTATGATAAAAAGCAACTTATAAACCA
>PVKA01027850.1:11902-30161 GCA_004027165.1 Ctenomys sociabilis | reverse complement strand
TTTTTTTTTTTTTTTTTTTTTTTTTTTTTTTTTTTTTTTTTTTTTTTTTTTTTTGTCTTTTTGAGACAGGGTCTCACTATGCAGTTCAGGCTGTCCTTAAGCTCACTTTGTAGCTCAGGCTGGTCTCGAACTCACAACAATCCTCCTGCCTCAGCCTCCCGAGTGCTGGGATTACAGGCATGCGCCACCATGCCCGGCTTCATTTCTTTTATAAATGACTAGATGTGAGATTATACAGACTCTCTAATGTATTCTCAGTTTAGAGTATATTTACATACATTTCCACTTCCTTGCCATTAAAAATGACATGCATTTTCTTTCCATTTAGGACAAATCAAAGGTATGTGTGTTAGCTTACTGTGATTTAATGTTGTTTGTGAAGTTATAAAATTAAGTTGAAGCCAAATATGGTAGTGCACACCTATAATCCCAGTACACAGGACACTGAGTAGTAAGCAAGATGCTGTGCTTTTGGTTCCAGTCTGGGCATTATTGGGAGTTTTTCTCAAAAAAGTAAGAACATAAAATATGTTTCCTAGCACCCACCACCATTGGAATGAGTGACCATTTTTTTTTTCCATTTTAATGTGGAAAGCACTTCTTTGTGTATATTGCAGATATTTATTGTCCTGTTCTTTCATTTGTCTTTTAAATTTACAGTATCTTTAAATATGTCGGTATTTTGTGTTTTATTCACAAAAAAGCATTCACTTCCCATTGAGATTATAAAATTTTTCTTTCACTCTTTGTTCAGGGATGGAATCAAGGGCTTTCTCATTGAGCTACATCCCTGTAGCAGAAGTGTACTCTCCCCCCCACCAGCCAGTATACTTCAGTTTCTTGGTTGCCCAAGTAATAGCTCCTGTTCCAGTTTCTGTTGTTTCTGTCTCTCAGAAATGGATGGTCACTGTGATGCATAGCTGGTCACTATGATACACATTGTATAAACCATTCCCCAGTTGATAAGCTGTTCTGCCTTTGTATTTCGTGCTTGATTGTCCCATGTAAATCCTAGACCACCAGAGATTGGGGCCTAATATTCTGCCCAATCAGTGCCCATTGTCATAAATAAATCTGCCTCTAAATCCTGAGTGTTGTTTTGGTATTTTTGCTTGCTGTTGTTGTTTTGGTATTTTTGCTTGCTGTTGCATCTGGTGCATCAGCTGAGAATACTTACTGTGCTGACTTTGCCAGCTGTGGCCTTCATAGATGAAGCAAGGACCTCGCCAGGTCCCAGTGGGAATGCACACCCTTGAGATTTCTTGAATAACCACAGAGGTCTGGAGAAGGATTCCTGGCTTCCCACTCAGATGGTTCCCTTTGGGCCCCAAAGGGAGGAGGATGCAATCTGTTGCTCAGTTGCCTGCCTACTTCCATTAAAACCCCCAAGGGCACCTCAGTTAATCAGTCTGTCAGTCCTGCTCACTTTGAGCAGAAGCGTTTGATGATCTCTTGTTAAGACAGCCCTCAGGAGAAGGGGGTTGGAATGTTTAACCTCTGAATGGCCGCTGAATGAATATTAGAGTGAGTGAAGCACACAGCATATGCAATATGCAGCTCCATCTCTGCATTGGGAAGCACTGGTCAAGATGGCTGATTAGACCTTCACAGGTCTTTTTTTTTTTTTTTTTTTAATTTTTTAGTTTTTAAATACAGTACAAATTAGAATTAAAACAACATTACAAGTGCTACAGGGCTGACAAGATAGCTCAGCGGTCTAGAGCGCCTCTCAGGGACCGCGGTTCTAGCCCCAGCACCACATGCCATGCCAGCCCCTCCCCGCAGGGCTGGCTGAGCTCACCTCCTACCCCCACGAAAAAAGAATCCGTGATGTGCAGTGAGACACTTTAATAAATAAAGGAATTAAAAAAAAAAAAACAAGTGCTACAGTATTTCACTTAACAAATTTGAATTTCACATATTTATTGTAATACATAGTATTGTCATTCAACCAGTTACTCATCTTACAGATGTATACATGTAAAATTGGAAAGAGAAAAGAAGAAAGAGATGTATAAGGAATTAAGAAAAAGTACATACAATTGAAAATGTAAGATGAAACACTTGAATTATCAACTATGTCTTTCCGTAGACCAGCAGAAATGTGCAGTAGACTTGTTTAATCATCCTGCTTACATACATAGATAAATCTCTTTCCTCCACATCCTCTTCTGTTCTTCTCAACTCAGTAACTCTTTCCTTTTCAATAAATCTATTCCCTTTTTCCAGCATCTGTTGTACCCTTCAGATTCCGTTTTTTTCTCTTTCAGGTTCTTATACTTAGGAGACAATACGATGTTTGCATATGTAGGTCTGATTTATTTTACTCAAGAGTATGTTCTCTAGTTGCATCTATTTATTGACAAAAGACTCAGATTTATCCTGTTTTATAGGTGATAATATTCCATTGTTTAAAAATACCACGTCATTATCCATTCTTCAGTTGGTGGGCATCAGGGTTGTTTGTAGGATTTAGCTATGACAAATTATGTTGCTGTAAACATGGATATACATATATCACTGTGGTATAAGGTTTTCAGTTCTTCTGGAAAAAATACCCAGGAAAGGAATAGCTGGCTTGAATGGGATCTCCAATCCTAGCTTTTGAAGGAATCTCCCACACTGATTTCCACAGTGGTTGTACCAGTCTACACTACCACGGACTGTGCAGAAGGGTTCCTTTTTCTCTGCAGACTCTCCAGCATTTGTTATTGGCTGACTTCTTGATGTTAACTATTCCTGGGGTGAGATAGAATCTCCATGTTTTAATTTGCATATCTCAAATAACCAATTATGTGGAACATTTTTCATATATTTACTTTCCATTTGTATTTCTTCCTCTGAGAAATGTATATTCATCTCAGATGCCCATTTTTTGATTGAGTCTTTGAAATTGGGAGGCCTGATTTTTTTTTTTTTTTAATTCTTTCCATGTTCTAGATAGTAGGTATTTGTTGCAGGGAATATTGGCTATAATTTTTTCCCAGATTGTATGCTTTCTTTTTACCCTGTTAAAGATTTGCTTTAAAGTGCAGAAACATTTAAAGAAGATGATATCCCAGTTGTTGATTCTTTGAAGTATTTCCCATACAGTTTGGTTCATAAACTCTTTACCTACTCCTATGTCTTGAAGCATTCTACTTACATTTGTCTGTAGAAGATTTAGTGTTTTTGTTTTAATATTTAAATCTTTGATCCATTTTGACTGTAGCTTTGTTCGAGGTGATAAGCATGGGTCTAGTTTTAGTCTTTGCATTCTAGAAAGTCAGTTTTTCCAGCACCATTTATTAAAGAGACTGTCTTCAAGTGAGCATTTTTGACTGCTTTATCAAAAGTAAAGTGGCTGAGTATGTTTGCACTTATGTCTGCATCTTCTAATCTATTTCATCGATCCTGTGCTCTGTCTCTATGCCACTACCATGCTGATTTTATCACTGAAGCTGTATAGTACAATTTCAGATCCAGAATTGTGATACCTGCTGCTTTTGTTACTCTAGGTCATTTCTGGTCCCATATGAATTTGAGGAAAGTTTTCTCTAGCTCTATGAGGTATACTAATTGTATTTTAATTGGGATTGCATTGAATCTGTATGACAATTTTGGGGTATGGCTGTTTTCACAATGTTGGTTCTTCTGAAAACATTTTACTTTGCAGAGTAAAAACAAATGGAAAGAAAAGACCAACATGGTAACATACAACAATGCGTAACAAATTTTCAAAAGAAGAATAGCTAATTAACAATGATATTATCTATTTTTATCTGTGAATCTGTTATTTAGAGTAACAGATATATAAGATAGGACAAATAATTGAATATTAATGCTTGCTTTCAAGAAATCTTCAGTTTTTCTTCTCTTTAAAAAAATATTTTAAAGTAAGTGGAATAACTGATAAGATATTAGAAACTGACAAATCAGATGTACTCAACCATGAGTTTTGTATTACACAGCTGTCCTCGGTGTAATTGCTCTGATCATAGATATCAGCATACAGAGTTAATCAAGGTGAAAATTCTAAACATTAACTGTTATTTAAAAAAAAAAAAAACTGATGGAAAGTATTAGTATAAGCGCCTCAGCTATCCTGTATATATACTTGCATGATTTTCCCCATGCCTTTTAATTCCAATCTTTTCTCCTTTCTCTCATCTTCTTTGTTTAATCCTTAAGTTAAGTTCTTTCTGTTTTACCATATTGTTATGCCATGTTCTTACACTAGGGAGACTATGATATTTACACATATTAGTCTGATTTATTTGCTTATGAATATAGCCTCTAGTTGCATCCATTTACCTATAAAGGCTTTGAGATTCACTTCCTTTACAGCTCAATAGTACTCCGTTGTATAAAAAAATACTACATCATTTTTTATCCATTCCTCACATGATGGATATTTTGGTTTCCAGGATTTGTCTATGATAAATTGTGTTCCTATAATCATAGGCACACATATCACTATGGTATGATGTTTTCTGTTCTTTTGGAAAAATACCTAGAAGGGGAATAGCTGAATTGAATGGGACTTGTGGTTCTAGATTTTTAGGAATCTCTACGCTGATTTCCATAGTATTTTTACAAGTCTACATTCTCACCACCAGTAGAGAAGTGTTCTTTTTCCCCCAAAGCCTCTCCCGCATTTGTTAATTAGTTGATTTCTTTATGATAGCCATTCTTTCTAGGGTAGGATGGTATCTCAGTGTTTTAATTTGCATTTCCCAAATTTGCAGTGTTGTAGAGCACTATTTTCATGTATTTATTTGTCACTGTATTTCTTCCTCTGAGAAGCATGTATTCATCTCAGATGCCCGTTTTTGGATTGGGTCTTAAAATTTGGGAGGCCTAATTTTTTTTTTTTTTTTTAGTTCTTTAAGTAATTTAGATAGAAGTCCTTTGAGTGATTGTTGGTTATGATTTTTTTCACAATTTGTGGGGTGTCTTTTCACTCTACTGGTGATTTCTTTTGACATCTCATCAATAAGATGAGATCCCAGTTGTTGATTCTTTGAAGTATTTCCCATGCAGTTTGATTTTTGGTCATAAACTGTTTGCCTATTTCTGTATTTTCAACACTTCTACCTACTTTCTCTTCCATGAGATTTACTGTTTCTGATTTAATGTTTAGATCTTTAATCCAATTTGATTTTAATTTAGTGCATGGTGATGGACCCTGGTCTAGTTTTAGTTTTCAGTAAGTGGAGAGCCAGTTTTTCCAGCGCCATTTATTAAAGAGACTATCTTGTAGTGACTATATTTGGCCCCTATGTCAACGATAAGATAGCTGAATGTGTTTGCAATTATATTTGTATCTTCTAATCTGTTACACTGATGCTCTGTTTTTATGCCAGTATCATGTTGATTTTTTTCACAGTAGCTTTGTAGTATAAGTTTAAGTCAGGGATTCTGAACCTTCTGTGTTGCCTTTGTTTCTCAAGAATGCCTTTCATATTCTAGGTCTTTTCTAGTTCCAAATGAATTTTAGGAATGATTTCTCTAGATCTGTGAGGTGTGTTGGTGGTATTTTGATAGGGATTGCATGGAACCTTTAAAGAATTTTCAGGACTAGTGGTATAGCTCAGTGGCACAACCCCTGCCTGGGAAGAATTTTGGGAGTATGGCCATTTTCACAATGTTGATTCTTCCTATCTAGGAACAAGGGATATCTTCCATTTTGTGAAATCATCTTTGATCTCTTTTTTTTTTTAGAGGGCTGTAATGTTCATTGTATAGAGCTTTTACTTCCTTAGTTAGATTAATTCCTAAGTATTTCATTTTTGGATGCTATTTTGAAGGCTGTTGTTTCTCTAATTTCTCTCTCAGTGAGATTGTTATCTGCAAAGGAATGCTATTTATTTTTTGGTATTGACTTTCTATCTTGCTGTGCTACTTAATTTTTTTATTAATTCTGGCAGCTCCTTGGTGGAATTTTTTGGGTTTTCTACAAATAATGATAGTTTAACTTATGTTTCACCTATTCTTATTCCTTTAATTCTCTGTCTTATCTGATGGCTCTAGCTAATGATTCCAGAACTGTATTGAGTGGGAGTGGTGATAGAGAACATCCTTGTCTTGTACCTGGTTTCAGAGAAAAAGATTTCAGGTGTTCCCCATTTGGAATTATGTTGGCTGTTGGATTATCATAGATGAATTTGATCAGATTGAGGTATATGTAGGCCATCTATTCCATTTTTTGTAGGATTTTGTTGGCTGTTGGATTATCATAGATGAATTTGATCAGATTGAGGTATATATAGGCCATCTATTCCATTTTTTGTAGGATTTTGTTGGCTGTTGGATTATCATAGATGAATTTGATCAGATTGAGGTACATGTAGGCCATCTATTCCATTTTTTTTGTAGGACTTTGATCATGAATGAATGATAGACTTTGTCAAAATCCTTTTCTGCATCAATTGAAATGATCATGTGGGGTTTTGTGTTTTGACTGTATTAATATAGTGTGTTACATTTATACATTTGGGTATGTTGAACCATCCTCACATCCATAGGATGAATCCTACCTCTCCATGGCATATAATTTTCTTCATGATTTGCTGTATTCTATGTTAGGATTTTATTGAGGATTTTTGCATCTGTGTTCATGAGGGAGACTGCCTTGTAGTTCTCTTTTTGGGTCATGTCTTTCTTTGGCTTTGGTATCAGTAAACTACTTGCCCTCAGGAATGATTTTGGGAGTATGGCTTCCTTATCTATTTCACTGAAGAGTTTGAGGAGTATTGGGATTAAATCTTCTATAAATTTCTTACAGAAGTCAACTTTGAATCCATCAAGGCCTGGACTTTTCTTTGTAATTTTTTTTTTTTTAACATTTTAAATTTCACTGGCTGACACTGGGTTATTCAGTGTTTTTATATTTTCTTGCTTCAGTTTGGGCACTTTGTAGCTCTCTAGGAAACAGTCTATTTCTTCTTTGTCTTTGATTCTGTGAGAGTTAAGATTTTTCAAGTATCAGTTAATGATCCGCTGAATATCCACAAGATCTGTAGTACTTTTTCCCTTTTCATTCTTTATTGCTTGAACTTGAGTTTTTTCTTTCCTGTTTTAGAGGAGGTTGGATAGAGGTTTATCAGTTTTATTTAATTTTTGAAAGAACTAGCTTTTGGATTCATTAATTCTTTGTATTTTTTTTAACCTCCAGTTTTTGATGCTCTAATCTTTATAATTTCCTGCTGTCTTTGGGTTTTGGGCTTAGATTGCTCTTTTTCTAGAAGCTTGAGCTGTACCATTAAAGTATTTACTTTTTTAATAGGACTAGACAAGTAGCTCAGTGGATTAAAGCACTTACAAGCAGGCACATGGGCTGCGGTTCAGTCCCTGGGCCTTCTGTGCAGGCCCTGTCCCTGGAGTGTGCTGAGACAGTTATTGAGATTGGGCATGGTGGTGTGCACCTGTAATCCCGGCACTTGGGAGGCTGTAAACAGGAGAATCACTAAAAGTTCAATCTAGTAGTGAGATCCTGAACACCCTGTAGACCCTGTCTTAAAATACAGGGGGGAAAAAAAAAGGTATTTACTTGTTTTACCTCTGTTTTCCAAATGTGTGAGTCTACCACTGTAAATTTCGCTTTGAGACCTGCCTTCATTGCATCCCAAAAATTCCAGTAAGTTATGTTTGAATTTTCGTTGGATTATCACTATTGTTTAATTTCGTCTGTAAGCCATTGGTTGCTCAGGAGGGTGTTGCTTAATTTCCCTGTGTTTATGGGGTTTTTGTGGGGGGCTTTGTCATTAATTTCCAGTTTGATTGTACTGTGGTCAGATAATATGCATGAGATAATTTCTGTTTTCTTGCATATACTTAAGCATGGTCTATGGACTGGTATATGGTCTATTTTAGAAAGTGTCCCATGTACAGCTGAAAAAAATGTGTATTCAGATATTGGGTGGAAAAAGTTGTATATATCATTTATGTCCATCTCTTCAAAGTTTTTGTTTCATTCTGCTATTTCTCTGCTAATTTTTTTGTCTGCTTGACCTATCTTTTTTGAGATAAGGGCAGGTGTTAAGGTTTCCTGTTAAGGTTGTTATATTGGTTATTAGAATTTTCATGTGTATAAAAGCTTATCTTGTATCATTGGTTGCTCCCATATTTGGTGCTTACATGACTCTTACCTATTCCTCTTTAATTTTTCCCCTAACCAGTATATAGTGACCTTCTTTATCTTGTTTGATGATTCTTGGTTGGAAGTTCATATTGTGTGTGAACTGAAAAAACACCTCCCTGATTTTTCTGATTTCTGGGAGCATGTGATATTGTTTTTCATCCTTTGACTTTCAGCCTCTGGATTTCTTTATGGGTTAAATATGTTTGTTGTATACATTATGTTGGATTTAGTTTCTTACTTCCACTCTGCTAGTATATTTCTTTTAATTATTGAGTAGAATCCACTTACATTGGTGCTTATAATGATATGTATTGATTTAGGTTTGTCCTGTTATTTTCTTTCTGTTATTTCCTTATGTTTCTCCTGTGATTAATAGTTTGCCATATTTGGTGGGTTCTTTGTGTTGTTGTTCTTAGAATTGTTGGCATTTTGAGCCCTTTCTAGAATGTCTTTTAGTATTCTGTGTAGTGTTGGTTTGTCATAATGAATTTCTTTAGTTGTTTTTTTTTTGTTGTTGTTGTTGTAATGGAAGTATTTCACTTCTCCATTAAAACTGAAAGAGTTTTGCAGGGTATATCAGTCTGGTTTGGAATTTGTTTTCTTACAAGACTGTAGTACTTTGCTCCATGCTTTTCTTGACTTGATGGTTTGTGAAGAGAAATTTGCCATTATTCTGATGGGTTTTCCTTTAAACATGATCTGTTTCTTTTCTTTAGTGGCTTTTAGAATATTGTTTCTCTGCTGAATTTCTGATATCTTGATTGTTATATGTCTGGATGTGTTTTTAATTAGGTTGATGTTATTTGGAGTTCTATATGCCTCAGTTACTTCAGTTACTGAATGTCAGATTGTTCCTCCATATTTGAAAAAAGTTTTCTGGTATTACTTCTGCCTATATGTATATTTTTTTTGTCATTTGTTTTGCCTCCTCCTTTTTCATTGATGCTTCTTAGTCTTATGTCGTTTATCTTTGCATCATCTTGCAGCCATTGAATTATTATTTCCTGGATCCTAGTTGTTTTTAATAGGTCTTCCTTTACCTTTTCACTAGCTTCAGCAGTAGCTGTTGTTGGAGTGATTCCTATCCAGGAATGTTCCATGGAATATTTCTCATTTTCTCAAGTCCTCTTCAATCTCTTTTATCAGAGTACCATATTTTCACTTTATAGATTTTTTTGTCCTTTGTAATATTGGTTCCTAAGCATTTCACTTTTTTTTAATGTTATTGTGAAAAGTGTTTTCCCAATTTCTGTCTCAGTGTATGCATTGTTTGTGTAGAGAAATGCTGCTGATTTTTGGATATTGACTTTGTACCCTCTTACGCTGCTGAGTTTTTTGTTTTTTTTTTTTTTTTTTTTTTTTTTTTTTTTTTTTGGAATGGTCTACAGAGTGTTCAGGGTCTCACTATAAGATTGGACTTGTAGTGATCCACCTGTTTACAGTTTCCTAAAAGCTGGGATTACAGGCCCGCACAACCATGCCCAGTCTCAATTGCTGTCTCAGCATGCCCCAGGGGCGGGGCTGGCATGGCAGGCCCAGGGTTTGAACCCTCAACCCCTGTGCCTGTTTGCAGGCACTTTAATTCACTGAGCTACTTGACCAGCCCTTGAGTTTGTTGATTAAATCTATAAGACTGTTATGTAGTTTTAGGTGTCGTCTGTGTAAAGTATCATGTCATCTGCAAATAATGATAATTTCACTTCTTCTCTTTCAAACCTTATTCCTTTATTTTTCTCTCTTGTCTAATTGCTCTATCTAATGTTTCCAGAACTATAGTCAATAGGGGTCCAAATAGTGGACATTCTTCTCTTGTTTCTGATTTTAAAATGAAGGCCTTCGGTGTTTGCTCATTTCCTATGATGCTGGCTGTTGGTTTCTCATAGGTGGCTTTTATCAGGTTGAGATATAGGCCATGTATTCCAGTTCTCTGTAGGGTTTTTATCATGCATGAGTGTTGGATTTTGTCAAGAACTTTTTATATCTATTGAGATGATCATTTGTTTTGTTTTTGTATCTATTTCATGGATTTGTGTATGTTGAATCATCCCTGCTTTCCTGGGATGAATCTCAGTTGATCATGATATATAATCTTGATGATTTGCTGCATTGTTTGCAGTATTTTATTGAGGATTTTTGCATCTATATATATTAGAAAGTTTGGTCTGTTGTCCTCTTTCCTAGTCAGATCTTTAGTTTTGGAATCAGAGTAATACTTACCTCCAGCAATGAGTTGGGAGAATTGCTTCCCATTCAGTTTCATTGAAGAGTTTGAGAAAAGTTGGCATTAAATTTCTCTAAATTTCTTATATAATTCTGCTGTGAATCCATCAGGACCTTGGCTTTTCTTTGTAGGTAGATTTTCTTTTATTATGTTTTCAGTTTAATTTCTTGTCTTTAGGTTATTTAGTTTGTATATCTTCTTGACTCAGCTTTGGCATTTTATATGTACCTAGGAAAATGTCCATTTTTTTCTGTTTTCCTTCCTGTGAGAGTAAATTTTGAAAGTAGGTATTGATGATCTTCTGAATTTCTCTGAGGTGTGAAGTGATTTCACCCTTTCTATTCTATGTTGCATAACTTTGGGTTCTTTTTTTCTTTTCTGGTTAGGTTGGTTTATCAATTTTATTTAATCTTTCAAAGAAACAATTTTTTGATTATTCTTTTTGTTGTTTTCTTCATCTCCAGTGCATTAATTTCTGCTCTGATCTTTATAATTTCCTGCCTTCTTTGGCTTTGGGCTTAACTTGCTCTTTTTCTAGGAACCTTAAGGTGAAGCAAAAGACCATTTATTTGGGCGTGTTCTTGTTTTCCTAATATGCAGACTTAGTGCTCTAAATTTTCCTCTTAAGATAGCTTTCATTGCAACTTCCCACAGGTTGTGGTAAGTTGTGTTTGCATTTTCATTTGTTTGTAAATATTTTTAAGTTATTTTTATCTGTGACCTACTGTTATTTAGGAATTTATTATTTAGTTCAATGTGTTTATCATGTTTTTGTAGTTTCTTTTATCAATAATTTCCAGTTTTATTACACTGTGATCCAAGCATGGGATTATTTCAGTTTCTTTGTGTTTATTTAAGAGTGTAATATATGGTCTATTGTAGAGAATGTCCTATGTGCAGCTGAGAAAAATGTGCATCCTGTTTTTCTGGGTAAAACACTCCATAGAGGTCTATGAAGCCACTCTCTTCCCAAGTTTGGTTTAGTTCTGTTATTTCTTTGCTGATTTTTTGCCTAGTTGATCTGTTTGGACAGTGGCCTCTTAATGACCCCTATTACTATTTATTATTGCTCTTTTGATTTTTCATGTCTATTAAAATTTGTCTCAAGCAGGAGGGTGCACCTTCATTGAGTGCACCTACACATATAATTGTTATGTCTTCCTCTTGCAGTTTTCCCTTAGCATCATTTCTTTATCTATTATAGTGATTTTTGGTTTGAAGTTAGTATTGTCAGCAACCTGGATAGCCACCCCTGTTTTTTCCTGATTTCCTGTAGCATGGAGGATTGTTTTTCCTTCCTTTGACTTTTAGTCTGTGGATTTACTTTTGAGTTAAATGTGTTTCTTATATATAGCATTGTGTTGGATTTTGTTTCTTAATATACTCTGCTAGTCTGTGTCTTTTGGTTGGTTAATTGAGGCTGTTTACATTGATGGGTATAACTGATACATATTGCTTTATCTTTGTCATGTTATTTTCCTATTAACAGATTCTGTACTTTGTTCCTCTTTCTAATTGTTTGCCCTGTTTGGTGGCTCCTTTCTGTTGTTCTTAAAGCTTTGTCTCTTTCTGGAATATCTGTCAGTATTTTTTGTAGGGTTGGTTTGTTCGTTATGCAGTTTTTCCATTGTTCTTTGCCATGGAAGGATCTCATTTTGCCATTGAATTGGATAGATAGTTGTGCAGGGTACATCAATCTGTGCTGGAAATTATTATTTTTTAGGACTTAAATTACTTCACTCCAACTCTTCTTGATTTGGTGGTTTGTGTGGAGAAATCTGCTATAATTCTGATGGGCTTTCCATTGTAGCTTTTAATATTTTGTTCTTTTGCTGAATTTCTGATATCTTGATTGTTATGTGTCTAGGTATAGATATATTTTGAATATGGCTGTGAAGAGTTCTATATTGCTTATCTGCATATCAGGTTCTTTTGTCATATTTGGAAAATTTTCTGCTAGTACTGCTGCAAATAGTCTTTTTATGTCATTTTTGCTGTCGCCCACTGCTTCCTTGACATTTATTATTATTCTATTATTTTTCTTTGCATCATCTTGTAGCTGTTGTGTTACTATTTTTTGTTGTCAGTTCTATGACATCTTTTATTTCACATTCATTAGGTGCAATACTGTCTTCCAGGTTTGGAAGTCTCTCTTCAGTTTCATTCAAGCAAGTTTTGCCATTTTTCAGTGAAGCTCTTAATTTCCTGGATATCCATTTGAATCTGTTTCATGCATTCTAATTCTTTCCTGTATTGTTCATTTAGCGCTTCCAACTTTTCTACTGTCCAGGGTTTTTCTTTTTTATGTCTTCTTTAGCTGTGCTGAGCAATTCTTTCACAAATGTTGTTCATTTTTGGAACCAAGATAGTATTTCTGATCTTATTTCTTCTGTAGCCTGATAGACTTGCTTCTTTACTTCAGTTTGCTATCTTTTCAGGGAGTTCAGGTGTTTGATTTCCAAGTTCTTATATGTCTTGTATCCTGGATTTGTTCTTGATGGGATAGAGGATTGAGAATGCCTTTTGCACCTGTTTATGGGATTTTTGAAGCTCCCAGTAATCACCCAGAAAAGGTCCCACAGGCTGCCTAGAGTCCACCAAAATTCTTAAATGTCTCCAGGAAATCTCTGTACCTGCTTATGCTGGCCACACAATGCAGCTCTCCTGCATCCTGCAGGCTACTCAGAGTCCTTTTAGGTTCTTAAAAGTTTGAACTATCATCAGTAGAAGCACCACACCTGCATGCAGACACCTAAGGTAAGTCAGAGCTTACCAGAGTCCCACAGGCTGCCCAGATTCTGCCAAAGTTCTTAAATGGCACCAGCAAAGCTCCAGGTCTGTGTGCACTCAGTCCATAGATTGCAGCTGTCCTGCATCCTATGAGCTACTCAGAATCCTTCTAAGTTCTTAGAAATGTGGACTTAGAAATAGAACCTCCATGCCTGCACACTGAGGTCTCAGGAAAGTCAAAGTTTTACAGAATCTCACAGGCTGCCCAGATTCTGCCAAAGTTTGGGCCTTCACAGTTCTGTGGTGATAGACATATGGCATAAATAGAGGCCACACATGTTCCTTTGGTAATTTGCACCTAAGTCCCCACAAAGGGAATGGACAGAGAGGTATTTGAGTGGTCTCCTTGAAAGGCACTCACCCTTTGTGTATTATGCCATAGTTCTCAAGGTTACACAAGATACACTAAAGGAGATAAAATGGGAATGAGTTAGTTAAAACACATAGTCCCTGACTGTAGGGAAAAGGCTTTTATAGAGTTAAATATGAAACCAAACCTCTTCCTGCATTTCAGGAAATAAAGGTCCATTCTTCCTCAGTATTCCACATTGGCATCCTTATAGGCTGCTGCAGTTGCTGCAAACACCTATAGATTCATGCCCCATTCCCAACTCATCTACTTTCAGCCAATTCAGCTGGTTCCAGCTAGCCATTACCTGCATTTAGCTGCACAGAGCCTTCTGTTTATGTGCCTGTCCTGGTCAGATGATGTCATCTAATACCCACCTGCTGATTGTCAACAGTTCCTTCTAAATTCCCCATTTTAACAGGAAAAATTTGACTTGTTGGTCTCAACAAATGATCTGTGCTCTGTGGGGTTGAATAGATAGGAGAGACTGAGCTTTATAAGATTGAACCCCTGAAAGTGTGCAGCCATTTCATACCTGTGACTTTCCTGGTAGACAATGAAACAAAACTCTTATGTTCAAAAGTTACCATCACTGGAGCAACTGAGACTCTAGCCATTTCTTCCATGCATGAGCTTAGAAGTCTGCCTCACTTTCATTTAACCCTGCATTTTCAACTTCGACTGTTCCCCAAAAGGAAAATTATGTGTGCATCAGCTTGAGACAGATAACTATAATCCTGAAGTTCTGAAAACTGTCTTCTCAGAAGTATACTCACCTCTGGGCCTGGACATCAGCCATGACCAGAAGTCATAGCACAGACATGAGCCTGACAGAATGTCAGTCACCTTGGATGAGATCTCTACTGTGAACATCACAACCTCTGCTTGCAAGTTGCTCCCATAAACCCCTTCACCTGGAAAAATTCTGAGACAAAAGTCCAGCTTACTTGGACTCAGATGCCATAAGGGGGGGTTAAAAATTCTCCCACTTTGACTGCATCCTGCATGACAAGAAAGCCATTTTAGTTATCAAAACAAACCCACAAGGTCACCTGAGGGGCTCTCAGATTCAGCCCAAGGCAGAAAAGTTTCATTGTTTTCTATCCAAAGACTGAGTCCAGCCTGTCTCTTATATCCATCAACCCCAGGTACTCAGCCAGCCTCGCTGCCATTGCCACCACCTGTTCTATCTTCTGTACCATAGCCTCAAATTAATTCAGTTGGACTTAATTAATATAAGGAGTTAAGAACTCCTTCACCTTGGTTCTGCATCTATGTACCCACCTGCCAACAAGGGACAATTGTCAGCAATTCTTTCTGACTGTTTAATACTAAAGAATACTGTTGCATTTTAGATGGGGCCCACCCCTGGTTAAAGTCAAAAGCCCCTGCTGCTGTGGTTGATCCTGAGACTTGGGTCACAAGTATAACACAGTCCTCTCCTAAGCACATCCAAATAGGGATTGTAATGCAATAGGGCCATGAAACCTTAGATCAGCACCGCACTGCTTTCCTGGCAGACCTGGAAGAGGGAGGCAAAAAGCCAGTAAAAATTACCTGGACAGCTCCTCCAAGGCTCATTGAAGAGATAATGCACACATGACTGAAGCCTAAGGATATCATACCCACTGGAACCCCCAATAAAAAGAAATTGTGCCAGCAAAGATCCTGTGAGATTAATGGGTACTTTATCAGATAGGAATTTATATACTTGGTTAAGTGTTACACACTGCTACTAGGATGTAACCAGACTCCCTCACACTAAGGTCCATTGTCTCAGACTTGGTGTTGACTCCTGGATGTACCTTAAAAGGAAAAATAGTGCCTGTATCAGCCTGAAATGCCAGATAATCATAACTGAAATTTTGAGATTTGTTTCCAGAAGTATGGACAAAGGACTCACTCCCGGGGCTTGTTATCAATCCTTTGGTAATAGAACTCTGTCCCATAGCAACACCTACCTACATCAAACAGTATACCTCTCTTGCCTATAAAGCCAGTTCAAGATCTCCAAGCTTCCAGTGCTGCCTTAGTTGCCATCCGTGTATGTGGCCTGTGTCTTCTGCCACCCACAGCCTATTAAAAAATGTCTTCTGCCTTCAGTTGGCTCCTGTCAGCCAAACCCTCTTCACAAAGCCAGATCTGCCTCCACTATTTGTTCCACAAATTCAAGCTGCTGGCCTGGCTCTCATTCCCTTGCAGCCAGCTCAGGCTTCAGCATCTCTGTCACTGGTCCTGACTTGCTGTTCCATAACCATACTAAGAAGTTTTTAGGTTCGTGTTACAAAAATATCATCCCAAGATATCGCCTACTCTTAATGATTGGCATAAAGAACAGGCCTACATTTGTAGCAAAAGTAATTAAAAAACTAGATTAAATGAAACTATGTATAGTTTGTAACCAGTTGAAAGACCAGTTATACTAAATCTTCCAGCACACAAATAACTCAGGTTACATATTAACTACCTCTGTATGTTTCAGAAATCCAACCTTAGGGTCCGCTGAAAAATTACCTGGTCACTTCCTTCAAGACTCACTCTAGCCGGGCGTGGTGGTACAGGCCTGTAATCCCAGCACTTGGGAAGCTGAGGCAAGAGGATTGTTGTGAGTTCGAGATCAGCCTGAGCTAAAAAAAGACTCACTCTGAAGAGACAATGCACATATGACTGAAGCCTAAGGACATCATTCACAGCATTGCTCCATACCTATTCCTCTTGATTTTTTTGTCTTTTCAGATCGCTTATTCTAGTCCTTGACCCCTGCTAGCTGTGGTTCTTTTTTGTGTTTTTGTTTTTGTTTTCTTTTCTGGTAGACCTGGGGATTGAACTCAGGCACTTGTGCTTGCCAGGCAGCGCTTAGTCTATTGAACCATCTCCCTGGCCTGGACCTATCTTGTGTCAAATCTTAAAATGTGTGATTTACTAGTGTTTGGTGCATTCACAAAATTGTATGGCTATTACTACTTATCCTAGAATGTTTTTAATCCTTCCCTAGCCCCCAGAAAACTATAAACACTGGTAGCCACTCTCCATCCCTGCCCACAGTAGTCATCCTGCCTTCTCTCTTTAGGTGTTTACCTGTGCTGGGCATTTTTTGTAAATGGACCCATACATTATAAGGACTTCTGGGTCTGCTTTCTTCACTTTACAGTTCTCACATTCCATCTGTGTTGTAGTCTATGTCAGTTTTCATTACTTTTGTTTTGTTTGTTTTTTTTATTTTATTGAGAAACAGCAATGAGACAGTTTCAAAAGTGATTAGTAGGACAGTTTCAATAATTAATGCATTGCACAGTGTTGCCTTTTTAGTGGTTATTCATATTATAAGATGCAAAGATGATATACTGTCCAAATACTATTAGTACAAATTTTCATTCTCATTGAATTAAGAAAAAGTAGCTGTATATCCTATTTTGTATATACAAATACAAAATGATCCGTTTTATCCCCTTTTTTTGTTTAGTTTTGTTAGAGATGGGTATTCCACTGCCATTTAAATATTGTAGGTTGGAAAATTCAGCAAAATATTCCAATATAGTCCAGTAATCCATAATAGTACTGTATTATTCGCAGGACTGGCAATGTCAGAAGTTGTTGACTTGAGCCTTTTACAGCTCAGCATATTAATATGGCTTTACTTTTTATACTTCATTTTTATACTTTTCTGCTGGATTGTTAAGACCAAGATAAAGCAAGACCATGTAACAAGAAATGTAACTTTTGTATCTGACAAGGTCAGTTAAGTCTCCTCAGGACTTATCCTATAACCCTGTATCACAGTTTGTACATCCTTTGTCAGTGTCAGCCATGTGGATGAGTTATGGCCATCACATGACCAATTTGATCTCCGAAAGCTTGAGAGAATGTTTTTTTCTCCATGTGACTCTCCTTAGGCACACTCTACATCATGAATCATGTTGCTCTGTGGCCCCATAATCTCCTTGATCAGAAAATTTGGGACACAATTGAGTTACATGATGTTACAGTATAGGTTCTCCTGTGTTCTGAGTCTTCACTGACCTTGAAAGGCTAGGGTTAAAATGTTGTCTGTCCCTGCAGCCCTTCTTTTTCTCTTAATTTTGAAAACTTAGGTTGTTAACCCTCCAGGACAAAAGTGTTTGATACCAGCCTCATACTGATGCCCTGTCTGGACTTGAACTCCTGGCTTGAAGTAATTGTGAGCTTCTCAGATTTCTAGAAAGACAGATTCCACTCATGGCTAAATATTATTCGCTATATGTATAGCATACCAACTTTAACCCCAGACTGGGTTCTTGTTCTTTTTTGGGTTGTGAAACTAATAAGATGAAGCACCAATTGAGCATCAAAGGAGAAATTTTATTCTTCACCAAGAATCAGATAAGTAAGAATCAGGCATAGTGGTGCACAACTATAATCCTGCACCGGGCAGACTCCTAGTTATAACAAGTTCAAGGATAGCATGAACTATATAGCAAGAGCTCATCTCAGAAAACAAAAGGATGAATGAAAAATAAAATTGAAAAGTCAGCTTCTCAGCCTGTTAAGGGATGGAGTATTATAGATTAAATCCAGGTGTATACTCAAGCCTGTAATTCCAGCTGCCATAAGGCTGAGGCAAGTTTTGGGCCAGCCTGGTGAAAGAAAGGGAGGGAAGGGGAGAGAGAGGAAGGAAAGAAAGAATGAAAGAAAAGTAGCTGCTGATACAACTGAGTGGTAGAATGTTCCTGGGCTCAATACTCCTGTCCCTCCAGTACTGCAAAAAAAGGTAAACAACAGGGGCCTGGGAGATAGCTCA